>JAXCGZ010012242.1:0-34577 GCA_037179515.1 Halocaridina rubra | reverse complement strand
GTGCTTTTTCAAGTGCGGATTCCAAAAGGGGGCTGCATATTCAAGTTTTGGCCTCACACAGGTTATATAAATATTTCTGAATATTTCCTTGTCCTTGTGCCTAAAGGCTATCCTTACATTTAATAAGAGGGCATATACTGCCCTTACTGTGCCATTTATATGTATTTCTAGAGACAAATCTGCCAGGATGTTTACTCCTAGATCTCTCTCATTTTCTGTCTCTTCAAGTTGTTTTTCCAGCCACCGAGTAGTCAAGTTTGGGCCTTCTTGCACTTGTACCCATTCTCATTACCTTACATTTTGAAGTATTGAATTTCATTAGCCACTTTTCTAACCACTCATGCAGACTATTTAGATCTTCCTGAAGTTCTCTACCATTGTTCTCGTTTCCTACTTTCTTCACAATCATTGCACCATCTGCAAACATATTCATGAATGAATCTACAGACTCTGGTAGGTCATTTACATATACAAGGAACAAAAGTGGCCCTAAAACTGAACCCGGTGGAACTCCACTACTAACTCTTCTCCATTCAAACACTGAGTGTCTTACTCTAACCCTCTGTTCCCTTCCTTCTAAGTAAGTTTTTTTCCATTTCAAGACATTTCCACCTATTCTAACCATTGCTTGCAGCTTCCTAATAAGTCTCCCATGTGGAACAGTGTCAAACGCTTTCTGGAAGTCTATGAATATGCAATCTGCCCAGCCCTCTCTTTCCTGTAAGATTTGGCTTACCTCATCATAAAATTCTAATAAGTTCGTTACTGTTGATGTACCTTCTCTGAAGCCATGTTGCCTCACTGACAAAAAGTTGAAGAATTCCAAGTGAAGAGATATATATTTCGTTAGTAGTTTCTCCATAACTTTGCAAACTATGCTGGTCAAGAAAACTGGCCTATTGTTTAGAGCTGTATCCCTCCTTCCCTTTTTGAAGATAGGTATCACGTTTGCTTGTTTCCAGCATATTGGAATCTCCCCTGACTCCAGTGACTTATTAGATATGATATTTAGTGCTACTGATATTGAGTTTCTGCATTTTTTAAGTACATAAGGGGATATATCATCAACACTTTTAGCTTTATGGGCATCTAGCTCCATCAGCGCTTTGCATACCTCTGTGGCTGTGATTACCTAATTGTGATTACCTAATTGTGTTTACGGGAAAGAGCCCAAAGCTCGTATCTTCCCGTCTCCTGATCGGTTCCATTTTGTACTTAGTGATACTTATCATACCTGTCCTTAAAACTATGGATTGAGATAGCATTAACTACCTCCTCGCTTAGCCAATTCTAATTATCAACTACTCTTACACTGAAAAAGTATTTCCTTACATCCTGCAAAGAAGTTTTCTTACGAAGCTTCAAACTATGACTTCTAGTTCTAGAGCCAACCATATCAAAATATCGATCCCTATCCACTCTATCATAACCATGAAGGAATTTAAAGACTTGTCACCATATCCCCCCTCAATCTTCTAGCTTCGAGTGATGGTAAGTCTAATTCCCTCAGCCTCTCATCATAACTGAGATTGCGTATTTCTGGCAACAGTTTCGTGGCATGTCTTTGAACTTTTTCAAGCTTAGCTATGTGCTTTTTCAAGCGCGGATTCCAAAAGGGGGCTGCATATTCGAGTTTTGGCCTCACATAGGTTACATAAATATTTCTGAACATTTCCTTGTCCATGTGCCTAAAGGCTACCCTTACATTTGATAAGAAGGCATATACTGCCCTTACTATGCCATCTATATGTATTTCTGGAGACAAATCTGCCAGGATGTTTGCTCCTAGATCTCTCTCATTTTCTGTCTCTTGAAGTTGTACTCCAGCCACCGAGTAGTCAAGTTTGGGCCTTCTTGCACTTGTACCCATTCTCATTACCTTACATTTTGAAGTATTGAATTTCATTAGCCACTTTTCTAACCACTCATGCAGACTATTTAGATCTTCCTGAAGTTCTCTACCATTGTTCTCGTTTCCTACATTCTTCACGATCTTTGCATCATCTGCAAACATATTCATGAATGAATTTACAGACTCTGGTAGGTCATTTACCTATACAAGGAGCAAAAGTGGCCCTAAAACTGAACCCGGTGGAACTCCACTACTAACTCTTCTCCATTCAAACACTGAGTGTCTTACTCTAACCCTCTGTTCCCTTCCTTCTAAGTAAGTTTTTATTCCATTCCAAGACATATCCACCTATTCAAGCCATTGCTTGCAGCTTCCTAATAAGTCTCCCATGTGGAACAGTGTCAAACGCTTTCTGGAAGTCTAGGAATATGCAATCTGCCCAGCCCTCTCTTTCCTGTAAGATTCGGCTTACCTCATCATAAAATTCTAATAAGTTTGTTACTGTTGATCTACCTTCTCTGAAGCCATGTTGCCTCACTGACAAAAAGTTGAAGATTCCAAGTGAAGAGATATGTTTTCGTTAGTAGTTTCTCCATAACTTTGCAAACTATGCTGGTCAAGAAAACTGGTCTATTGTTTATAGCCTGTAACCCTCCTTCCCTTTTTGAAGATAGGTATCACGTTTGCTTGTTTCCAGCATCTTGGAATCTCCCCTGACTCCAGTGACTTTTTATATATGATACTTAGTGCCACTGATATTGAGTTTGTGAATTTTTTAAGTACATGAGGGGATATATCATCAACACTTTTAGCTTTATGGGCATCTAGCTCCATCAGCGCTTTGCATACCTCTGTGGCTGTGATTACCTAATTGTGATTACCTAATTGTGTTTACGGGAAAGAGCCCAAAGCTCGTATCTTCCCGTCTCCTCATCGGTTCCATTTTATACTTAGTGATACTTATCATACCTGTCCTTAAAACTAAGGATTGAGATAGCATTAACTACCTCCTCGCTTAGCCAATTCTAATTATCAACTACTCTTACACTGAAAAAGTATTTCCTTACATCCTGCAAAGAAGTTTTCTTACGAAGCTTCAAACTATGACTTCTAGTTCTAGAGCCAACCATATCAAAATATCGATCCCTATCCACTCTATCATAACCATGAAGGAATTTAAAGATTGTCACCATATCCCCCCTCAATCTTCTAGCTTCGAGTGATGGTAAGTCTAATTCCCTCAGCCTCTCATCATAACTGAGATTGCGTATTTCTGGCAACAGTTTCGTGGCATGTCTTTGAACTTTTTCAAGCTTAGCTATGTGCTTTTTCAAGCGTGGATTCCAAAAGGGTTCTGCATATTCGAGTTTTGGCCTCACATAGGTTACATAAATATTTCTGAACATTTCCTTGTCCATGTACCTGGCTACCCATACATTTGATAAAAAGGCATATACTGCCCTTACTATGCCATCTATATGTATTTCTGGAGACAAATCTGCCAGGATGTTTGCTCCTAGATCTCTCTCATTTTCTGTCTCTTGAAGTTGTACTCCAGCCACCGAGTAGTCAAGTTTGGGCCTTCTTGCATTTGTACCCATTCTCATTACCTTACATTTTGAAGTATTGAATTTCATTAGCCACTTTTCTAACTACTCATGCAGACTATTTAGATCTTCCTGAAGTTCTCTACCATTGTTCTCGTTTCCTACATTCTTCACGATCTTTGCATCATCTGCAAACATATTTATGAATGAATTTACAGACTCTGGTAGGTCATTTACCTATACAAGGAGCAAAAGTGGCCCTAAAACTGAACCCGGTGGAACTCCACTACTAACTCTTCTCCATTCAAACACTGAGTGTCTTACTCTAACCCTTTGTTCCCTTCCTTCTAAATAAGTTTTTATTCATTCCAAGACATATCCACCTATTCAAGCCATTGCTTGCAGCTTCCTAATAAGTCTCCCATGTGGAACAGTTTCAAACGCTTTCTGGAAGTCTAGGAATATGCAATCTGCCCAGCCCTCTCTTTCCTGTAAGATTCGGCTTACCTCATCATAAAATTCTAATAAGTTTGTTACTGTTGATCTACCTTCTCTGAAGCCATGTTGCCTCACTGACAAAAAGTTGAAGATTCCAAGTGAAGAGATATGTTTCGTTAGTAATTTCCCCATAACTTTGAAACTATGCTGGTCAAGAAAACTGGTCTATGGCTTATAGCCGTAACCCTCCTTCCCTTTTTGAAGATAGGTATCACGTTTGCTTGTTTCCAGCATCTTGGAATCTCCCCTGACTCCAGTGACTTTTTATATATGATACTTAGTGCCACTGATATTGAGTTTGTGAATTTTTTAAGTACATGAGGGGATATATCATCAGGACCTGTAGCTTTATGGGCATCTAGCTCCATCAGCGCTTTGCATACCTCTGTGGCTGTGATTATCTAATTGTGATTACCTAATTGTGTTTACGGGAAAGAGCCCAAAGCTCGTATCTTCCCGTCTCCTCATCGGTTCCATTTTATACTTAGTGATACTTATCATACCTGTCCTTAAAACTAAGGATTGAGATAGCATTAACTACCTCCTCGCTTAGCCAATTCTAATTATCAACTACTCTTACACTGAAAAAGTATTTCCTTACATCCTGCAAAGAAGTTTTCTTACGAAGCTTCAAACTATGACTTCTAGTTCTAGAGCCAACCATATCAAAATATCGATCCCTATCCACTCTATCATAACCATGAAGGAATTTAAAGATTGTCACCATATCCCCCCTCAATCTTCTAGCTTCGAGTGATGGTAAGTCTAATTCCCTCAGCCTCTCATCATAACTGAGATTGCGTATTTCTGGCAACAGTTTCGTGGCATGTCTTTGAACTTTTTCAAGCTTAGCTATGTGCTTTTTCAAGCGTGGATTCCAAAAGGGTTCTGCATATTCGAGTTTTGGCCTCACATAGGTTACATAAATATTTCTGAACATATCCTTGTCCATGTACCTGGCTACCCATACATTTGATAAAAAGGCATATACTGCCCTTACTATGCCATCTATGTGTATTTCTGGAGACAAATCTGCCAGGATGTTTGTTCCTAGATCTCTCTCATTTTCTGTCTTTTGAAGTTGTACTCCAGCCACCGAGTAGTCAAGTTTGGGCCCTCTTGCACTTGTACCCATTCTCATTACCTTACATTTTGAAGTATTGAATTTCATTAGCCACTTTTCTAACCACTCATGCAGACTATTTACATCTTCCTGAAGTTCTCTACCATTGTTCTCGTTTCCTACATTCTTCACGATCTTTGCATCATCTGCAAACATATTTATGAATAAGTTTACAGACTCTGGTAGGTCATTTACCTATACAAGGAGCAAAAGTGGCCCTAAAACTGAACACTGTGGAACTCCACTACTAACTCTTCTCCATTCAAACACTGAGTGTCTTACTCTAACACTCTGTTCCCTTCCTTCTAAATAAGTTTTTATTCATTCCAAGACATATCCACCTATTCAAGCCATTGCTTGCAGCTTCCTAATAAGTCTCCCATGTGGAACAGTGTCAAACACTTTCTGGAAGTCTAGGAATATGCAATCTGCCCAGCCCTCTCTTTCCTGTAAGATTCGGCTTACCTCATCATAAAATTCTAATAAGTTTGTTACTGTTGATCTACCTTTTCTGAAGACATGTTGCCTCACTGACAAAAAGTTGAAGATTCCAAGTGAAGAGATATGTTATGTTAGTAGTTTCTCCATAACTTTGAAACTATGCTGGTCAAGAAAACTGGTCTATAGTTTATAGCCGTAACTCTCCTTCCCTTTTTGAAGATAGGTATCACGTTTGCTTGTTTCCAGCATCTTGGAATCTCCCCTGACTCCAGTGACTTTTTATATATGATACTTAGTGCCACTGATATTGAGTTTGTGAATTTTTTAAGTACATGAGGGGATATATCATCAGGACCTGTAGCTTTATGGGCATCTAGCTCCATCAGCGCTTTGCATACCTCTGTGGCTGTGATTACCTAATTGTGATTACCTAATTGTGTTTACGGGAAAGAGCCCAAAGCTCGTATCTTCCCGTCTCCTCATCGGTTCCATTTTATACTTAGTTATACTTATCATACCTGTCCTTAAAACTAAGGATTGAGATAGCATTAACTACCTCCTCGCTTAGCCAATTCTAATTATCAACTACTCTTACACTGAAAAAGTATTTCCTTACATCCTGCAAAGAAGTTTTCTTACGAAGCTTCAAACTATGACTTCTAGTTCTAGAGCCAACCATATCAAAATATCGATCCCTATCCACTCTATCATAACCATGAAGGAATTTAAAGATTGTCACCATATCCCCCCTCAATCTTCTAGCTTCGAGTGATGGTAAGTCTAATTCCCTCAGCCTCTCATCATAACTGAGATTGCGTATTTCTGGCAACAGTTTCGTGGCATGTCTTTGAACTTTTTCAAGCTTAGCTATGTGCTTTTTCAAGCGTGGATTCCAAAAGGGTTCTGCATATTCGAGTTTTGGCCTCACATAGGTTACATAAATATTTCTGAACATTTCCTTGTCCATGTGCCTGAAGGCTACCCATACATTTGATAAAAAGGCATATACTTCCCTTACTATGCCATCTATATGTATTTCTGGAGACAAATCTGCCAGGATGTTTGCTCCTAGATCTCTCTCATTTTCTGTCTTTTGAAGTTGTACTCCAGCCACCGAGTAGTCAAGTTTGGGCCTTCTTGCACTTGTACCCATTCTCATTACCTTACATTTTGAAGTATTGAATTTCATTAGCCACTTTTCTAACTACTCATGCAGACTATTTAGATCTTCCTGAAGTTCTCTACCATTGTTCTCGTTTCCTACATTCTTCACGATCTTTGCATTATCTGCAAACATATTTATGAATGAATTTACAGACTCTGGTAGGTCATTTACCTATACAAAAAGCAAAAGTGGCCCTAAACCTGAACCCGGTGGAACTCCACTACTAACTCTTCTCCATTCAAACACTGAGTGTCTTACTCTAACCCTCTGTTCCCTTCCTTCTAAATAAGTTTTTATTCATTCCAAGACATATCCACCTATTCAAGCCATTGCTTGCAGCTTCCTAATAAGTCTCCCATGTGGAACAGTGTCAAACGCTTTCTGGAAGTCTAGGAATATGCAATCTGCCCAGCCCTCTCTTTCCTGTAAGATTCGGCTTACCTCATCATAAGATTCTAGTAAGTTTGCTACTGTTGATCTACCTTCTCTGAAGCCATGTTGCCTCACTGACAAAAAGTTGAAGATTCCAAGTGAAGAGATATGTTTCGTTAGTAGTTTCTCCATAACTTTGAAACTATGCTGGTCAAGAAATCTGGTCTATAGTTTAGAGTCGTATCCCTCCTTCCCTTTTTGAAGATAGGTATCACGTTTGCTTGTTTCCAGCATCTTGGAATCTCCCCTGACTCCAGTGACTTTTTATATATGATACTTAGTGCCACTGATATTGAGCTTGTGAATTTTTTAAGTACATGAGGGGATATATCATCAGGACCTGTAGCTTTATGGGCATCTAACTCCATCAGCGTTTTGTATACCTCTGTGGCTGTGTGCGTGTGTGTAATTACCTAATTTTGTTTACGGGAAAGAGCCCAAAGCTCGTATCTTCCCGTCTCCTCATCGGTTCCATTTTATCCTTAGTGATACTTATCATACCTGTCCTTAAAACTATGGATTGAGATAGCATTAACTACCTCCTCGCTTAGCCAATTCTAATTATCAACTACTCTTACACTGAAAAAGTATTTCCTTACATCCTGCAAAGAAGTTTTCTTACGAAGCTTCAAACTATGACTTCTAGTTCTAGAGCCAACCATATCAAAATATCGATCCCTATCCACTCTATCATAACCATGAAGGAATTTAAAGATTGTCACCATATCCCCCCTCAATCTTCTAGCTTCGAGTGATGGTAAGTCTAATTCCCTCAGCCTCTCATCATAACTGAGATTGCGTATTTCTGGCAACAGTTTCGTGGCATGTCTTTGAACTTTTTCAAGCTTAGCTATGTGCTTTTTCAAGCGTGGATTCCAAAAGGGTTCTGCATATTCGAGTTTTGGCCTCACATAGGTTACATAAATATTTCTGAACATTTCCTTGTCCATGTGCCTGAAGGCTACCCATACATTTGATAAAAAGGCGTATACTGCCCTTACTATGCCATCTATATGTATTTCTGGAGACAAATCTGCCAGGATGTTTGCTCCTAGATCTCTCTCATTTTCTGTCTCTTGAAGTTGTACTCCAGCCACCGAGTAGTCAAGTTTGGGCCTTCTTGCACTTGTACCCATTCTCATTACCTTACATTTTGAAGTATTGAATTTCATTAGCCACTTTTCTAACCACTCATGCAGATTATTTAGATCCTCCTGAAGTTCTCTACCATTGTTCTAATTTTTTGCTTTCTACACAATCTTTGCATTATCTGCAAACATATTCATGAATGAATTTACAGACTCTGGGAGGTCATTTACATATACAAGGAACAAAAGTGGCCCTAAAACTAAACCCTGTGGAACTCCACTACTAACTCTTCTCCATTCAGACACTGAATATCTTACTCTAATCCTCTGTTCCCTTCCTTCTAAGTAAGTTTTTATCCATTCCAAAACATTTCCACCTATTCTAGCCATTGCTTGCAGCTTCCTAATAAGTCTCCCATGTGGAACAGTGTCAAACGCTTTCTGGAAGTCTAGGAATATGCAATCTGCCCAGCCCTCTCTTTTCTGTAAGATTCGGCTTACCTCATCATAGAATTCTAATAAGTTTGTTACTGTTGATCTACCTTCTCTGAAGCCATGTTGCCTCACTGACAAAAAGTTGAAGTATTCCAAGTGAAGAGAAATATGTTTCCTTAGTAGTTTCTCCATAACTTTGCAGACTACGCTGGTCAAGGAAACTGGTCTATAGTTCAGAGCCGTATGCCTCCTTCCCTTTTTGAAGATAGGTATCACATTTGCTTGTTTCCAGCATCTTGGAATCTCCCCTGACTCCAGTGACCTTCTAAATATGATACTTAGTGCCACTGATATTGAGTTTGCGCGATTTTTAAGCAAATGAGGGGATATGTCATCAGGACCTGTAGCTTTATGAACATATAAATCCATCAGCGCTTTGCATACCTCTGTAGCTGTAAGGTTGATGTTCTCTAATACTGGCCCTTGAGCTTCTATCTCTGCAATCTGAGGGGGTGGGGGTATTTTCTACTGTAAATACTGACTGAAACGCCATGTTCAATTCTTTGCAGATCTCTTCATCCGTCTCAGTGATGCTTCCATCCGCTCTCTTTAGCCTTAAAACCTGTTCTTTTACTTTCAGTTTTCCTCTGATAAAGCTGTGGAAAAGCTTGGGATTTTCTTTAGCTTTCCTGATGATGTCCCTCTCATAGTCTCTCTCTGCCTCTCTCCTTTTACTTAGGTAGTCATTTTTTGCTCTTTTGTAGGTTTGCCAGGCATTTATGTTTTTTCTCCTCCTATACCTTTTCCAGCATTTGTCTCTCCACTCCTTAGCTCTTTTACACCCATTATCGAACCATTTCTCTCTGGCATGAATTACACCTACTTTGGTGACAGGTATGCAGCAATAAACTATCTTCCCATATTTCTCACAAAAGATGTCGTACATTTCTTGTACAGATTTGTAAAATAAGGTTCTCCAGTCAATAACTGCAAAAAGCTTATTCATTTTGATGTAATCTCCTTTTGGATAGTTCCTCCTCGTGTCCTCAGTGCCTCTACTCTCAGGCAGAATATCTTCAATGATATACTCCATCAACAACACACAGTGGTCACTCTTTCCAATTGGTGGTTCATACTCAATTTTTTCAATATCCAACACATTATCTGTGAATACTAGATCAAGTAGTGATGGCTCATCCCCACCCCTGGCCCTTGTTGGTTCCATTACATGTTGGTGTAGGAAATTCCCTTGTACGCAATCTAGGAATCTTGCCCCGAATGAGTCCTCACCACTGTGTGGGAAAAGATTTATCCAATCTATCTCTTTATGATTAAAGTCTCCCATAATCAAAATCCTACATTTTTTTCCCCATGCCATGTTAACAACTGAGTTTATGACTTCAATAGTACCTATATGGCTTTCCTCATAAACTTCAAACCTATTTTGGTTCCTTGGTGGGTTATATGCAACAGTTTTTATAATGCTCTCTGACCCAGTATTTATGCAAGCAACAAGAAATTCCTTGAACTCACTTTCTATAGCCAAGTTTATTTCTTCAACTTGAATCCTTTCACTTGTGAGCAGTGCTATCCCTCCACCAGTCCTCTCAGATCTTTCAACCCTTAGTATTCTGAAGCCCTTAGGAAAAACTGTGACACTGTTTATGTCCTCACTCAACTTAGTCTCTGTAACTGCTACAATATCTGCCTTACTGTTGTGAATCCTATCTTTTAATTCTACTGCCTTACCAGCTAATCCATCAGCATTTGTGTATAGCAATCTTAATGAGGCTCCATCCCCTGATCTTCTGTCATTATCTTCTTTATCTCCCCTTTGTCTGGGAGAACTCTGAAATGAAAATTTTTCTTCTCTTCTTCATTTCCTTCATCATTTAACCTTGTTGCCTCTTGCAACAAGTTTTTGATCTTTCCCATCTCTTCCTGTGTTCTGTATCATCTAATGAACACTTCTTTGAATTCTTGAAGGTCTTTTAGACTTTTTTTTCTCAACAATATTTCCCTACATGTTTCCCCTCTCTTAAAGGTTACTTTTGTTGGTCTCGGCTTTCCTTCCCTCCAATATTTACCTAGTTGGTGTATGTTTACAATATCCTCAGGACCACAAACTACTCCAAGCTTTCTTATCAGGTCTACAACCCTAGCTTTATTTTCTTCAAGTCTCCCCTGCCATGTTGGCTCCTGGGATTCGCTTATGCCTGAGATTACCACTGTCTTCTCCTTATCGAGTGCTGTCGACCGCCCTATGGGTCCTCCATGACCCGTTCCACCCATCCGTGGGTGGAGAATCTTAAACAAAACACATTTCCTTCAGGCAAGAAAAAGCAACGCCCTATTTTGAAATTTGAATGTTTACTCCTGGATATTTGTAATCACCATAAGCTTTGAATTCATTTTAAGCCAGAACAAGCCCAGTTCATGTCTGGTGAATGGTAATAAATTTTGATTTCGATATTAGATTTTATATTAAATGTGATAAAAAAAAAAAGATTGTAGCCAACATGCTTCCACAGGAATACTTCAAAAGAAATATCATCGAGTGCCCCAAAGAAGTTCGCACATTGTTGGAAACGAATATCTATTATTATTGCTTAATTTTCATATGGAATATTGATTTCATTATTTTGTGCAATAGATCGAAATTTCTTTGTTACATACAATCTAAAGAGAAAAAAGGCCCAGCCAAGTGTTTTCTTTTTTTATTCTGGAAAAACAGGCTTGAAAAAAAGGTATAATTCTTCAGGGATGTTATTGCATTTGCAAATAATTTTAAATACGTATTCAGTATATGCACTGCAATATGTTTAACATATTTATATGTCTTTTTCTTAAGAAATTGAACGTCGAGTTCTCCATTTCATTGATTGTTGTGACAGATTTGAGGTATTTAAGCGAAAGAAAATACAATACATGAGGACGTGGCATCAATTATATTGTTTCAAAAGATATATAGTATACATTTAAGTAAATATAACATGCAGTATATACTTCAACAAGACGAAAGAGGTGCATTTGATTTATTTATATATTTTTTTTTTTATTAAAGTGTAATCTAAGAAATTCTTTGGTTACAGAGAATATTATTTGATTTCCGTGTATGTGTTGTTTTTTGGTGTCTGTACCTTGAAAAGAATGAATCTATCGCCGTGTACTATTTGCTTGATATAGTGATTTGCAGTTTATAAATGAGAGATGTCCACAGGCAAGAGCAGATTATGCATGAAAAAATTCTATAAGCTTTACTCATCATTGTAGCTGCCACTAAATAAGAGTATGTTTTTTTTTTACAACGTTTCTTTCTTTATTAGAAATATGTGATGCGGAAAGAAAAGACGGGACGTACAGTGACAAAGGTTTGAAAAGAAAAGAAAAAATTCTAGATATAACTCTTCCGCTCTATTATGGCCATGGTTAAGAGTGAGGGCAATAATCGTATAATTGCTCGATATGCCTGTATTGATTGGTAGACTTATAAATGCTTTAAGTACTCTAAATTATACACAAGAAAATGCTGTTTAGATTGTGTTGTTGTAAGCTCCAGTATAGGAAATTCTACTGTAATTGCCAGAGAATGTATATTGTACATAATGTTTTACCAGTATGGATATGCTTCTTTATGATGTCGTTTTGTATTCATGAACCATAAGCAAAAATATGTTACCAAGATTGTGTTGTTTCATACGTATACCTGTATGTAAGCTCCAGTGTAGAGAATTCTGGTGCAAGTGTCAGAGAATGTAGATACTTTATATAATGTTCAAAGGCTTTTGATTTGCTGTTCTGTATACTAAATAAGTTCTAATCATCATTCACCATATGGATATAATTACCTGGCCAAGAGTGGTAAAAGAGAGAAAAACTTGTCATCAAAACTAATAACTACAGTATAAATATCTCGAATAATAGTTTTCCTTATAGACTAATATTACATATGATCTACTTAAGTATATTACTGAATATCCCATGTAAATAGAATAATGCTCTTCTACATACCTATGTTATGCATAGCCTATCAATACACATATGTATATGAATATGTATTTCTTAACTACATTTTAAACTACTATTGAGTGCAATGCATACAAACAACGCTGACAACCGGATGTTTAAGTGCAATATTATCAATATATTAAATTGTATTGCCTGAACCATATTTTAGTAAGAAAGGCAATGGATTGTGAGGACTTTTAAGGTCTTAAAGGACTGCCAGGAATGCTTATACAATGGGTTTTGAGAACGTTTTAAGATATTTAGGTCTGCCAGGATTGCTTATATTTAATGCTGGAAGCCAAAAATACAGAGTCTTTGAGTCATGCTTGAGTCGTCTTCTGAAATGAGTTATGATTAACATACATAATAATAAGAGAGAGAGAAAATAGGAAAATATACTATAAGCCTCTTCTGCTAAGGTGATTCATGAAAACACTTTAAAAAAAAAAATAGGCCATGAACTGGATAATAATCAACCATCAAAACAAAAAGCTATTGCCATGAGTACTGACAGCTATGAAATACTTCAAATGTACATGAAGTAATTAAACTAAATATGAGATGGGCTGTAAGAGTGAGGTATAGGTTCCTTCCTTAAAGATGAATGACCCTCTTGATAATTAGAAAAAATCCTCATTATACAGCAAGAAGTTTCGAACCCTGGATATTTCGTGTATGGTACAGGACCAGGGAGGCAATGCCTGTCCAGAACCCGGTCAACATCACGTCCCCAATACTCCTGAAAAAATAGAGGAATATTTCCGTCAAATTACGCCATATCTCGCTAGAATTAGCCAGGTGGCCACAACTGAATAAAATGTGTCGGCATCTGAAGGTTTTGGATAGGGTTGGCCAGGACAGCCCAATGCTAACTCTTCCTTCAGCGAAAATTCTAGCTTATTTACTACACATCTCTTATTATCCCTTCACGTCTGACAAGTCACAACACTTTCTTTACTTCCTCATTTTATTGAAGCCCTGGCCCGATGAGGGTAATTTTTTTTTTTTTACCCGTTCCGGTGTCACACAAAATAAATAAAAAAAAAAAGATAGGACCTTATCATATCCCGCCCTTCCTCATAGGCTGATCTTGTCACTCACACAGATAATACTAGTAAAGCGTATTTATTTAAAATTTTAGGGGTCGCTAATCTTTACCTGATCTCAATACTTTAATCAACGGTTTTTCACCAATAATGAATAATAAAACTGAATTACAACACGCCGCAATTTATAAAACTAAGTTCCTACGTTCACATGGATGTTGCGAAAATTATGAAATATTTAACGACGTTAAATCCAATGCATATTTCAACGTACCTATCCGCATTCTTGTTGGGTGAATAGTCCTCTCTGATATCTGGAACTGAAGCGCTCTGAAATAAAGAAAAACATTTATATTGAGGCTCTACAATAGTATAGGCCTATGCTATTTCATTCAAAGTTACAGTTTTTTTGGTGCCTTACGCTGTATAATACCTGAGAGAGAGAGAGAGAGAGAGAGAGAGAGAGGAGAGAGAGAGAGAGAGAGAGAGAGAGAGAGAGAGAGAGAGGAGAGAGAGAGAGAGAGAGAGAGCCGGGGGTTTGGTTCACATACTGACAACATTCTAACTGAAATATTAGGACTCTTGAACTTTGGTTATTCATTACCTTTCACATGTAAACGCTTCAAAAAAAATTATTATTATTATTATTATTATTATTATTATTATTATTATTATTATTATTATTATTACCCCTGAGGGAGGGGGTAAGGATACTTCCTCCGTGTTCCCCTGCGTGTCTTAAAAGTCGACTAAATGAGGCGGAGCGAGGAGACTGGGAATCCCCTCCTCTGTATTTACTTCCCGCAAAAGTCAAGGTATTTTCTATAACTCAGCCACCCCTCTAATAAGGGGGAATATGCTTTGGTATATGGATGGATGGATTATTATTATTATTATTATTATTATTATTATTATTATTATTATTATTATTATTATTATTATTATTCATTATTATTATTAATTCATTCTTATTATCGTACCTGCAACTTCAAGGCCAAAAGATGATTAATTTCTTGAATTGTGTTCATTGCATCTCCAAAATGTCTGGTGTCTTTATGTACGTTGGCAAACATATCCTGATTGACTAGGTGCTTAGTGAATACTTGTTTGAGACTTATCTGGTCAATTTCATCTTCCATATGGTACGAATATTCTGAAGAGGTCCTTCTAGAATCTGCACGCCTCTCTTTAGAAGGTAATTCTATTTGTGAACCTTCCACTATGCTAGACACTCTTCTTGAATCAGTACGTCTCTCTCGAGAATATAATACTCTTTGCAAATCTTCAGTGGTTCTGGATACCCTTCTGGAATCTGCACGTCTCCCCTCAGAAAGCAAATGTCTAGATGAAACATCTGGCATGCTAGTTACCCTTCTGGAATCTGCACGTCTCACCTCAGAAAGCAAATGTCTTGATGAAACATCTGGCATGCTAGATACCCTTCTGGAATCTGCATACCTCTCTTTAGAAGGTAAATCCCTTTGTGAACCTTCCACTATGCTGGATACTCTTCTGGAATCTGCATGTCTCTCGACGGAATGTAAAACTCTTTGTGAATCTTCAGCCATTCTTGATACCCTTCTGGAATTTGCACACCTCTCTTTAGAAGCTAAATTTCTTTGTGAAGCTTCCATTATGCTGGATACCCTTCTGGAATTTGCATGTCTCTCGCCGGAAAGTAAAACTCTTTGTGAATCTTCAGTAATTCTTGATACCCTTCTATAATCTGTATGCCTTTCTTTAGAAGGCAGATCTCTTAGTGAAGCTGCCGTCATACTGGATACCCTTCTGGAATCTGCACGCCTCTCTGTAGAGGGCAAATTTCTTAGTGAAGCTGCCATCATGCTGGTTACCCTCCTGGAATCTGTACGTTTCTCTTCGGAAGACAAAACTCTTTGTGAATCATCAGTCATTGTAGATACCCTTCTGGAATATGTAAGTCTCTCTTTAGAAGGCAAAGCTCTTGGTGAACTTTCCTTCATGCTGGATACTCTTCTGGAATTTGTATGTCTCTCTCCGGAAGACAGAACTCTTTGTGAAGTGTCAGTCATTCTTGATATCCTCCTGGAATCTGCACGCCTCTCTTCAAACTGCAAACCTCCTACTGAATCTTCCGTCATGCTAGATACCCTTCTGGAATCTGTACGTCTCTCTCCGGAAGACAAAATATTTTGTGAATCTTCAATCATTCTGGATATCCTTCTGGAATCTATACGTCTCCCTCTAGAAGGCAAATCTCTTGGTGAAACGTCCGTCATGCTAGATACCCTTCTGGAATCTGCTCGCCTCTCCCCAGAAGGACAAAACTCTTCGTGAATCTTCAGTCATTCTAGATATCCTCCTGGAATCTGCATGCCTCTCTTCAAACTGCAAACCTCCAACTGAATCTTCAGTCATGCTAGATACCCTTCTGGAATCTGCACGTCTCTCTCCGGAAGACAAAATACTCTGTGAATCTTTAGTCATTCTTGATAACCTTTTGGAATCTGTACGTCTCACTTTAGAAGGCAAATCTCTTGGAGAAACTTCCGTCATGCTAGATACCCTTCTGGAATCTGCTCGTCTCTCCTCAGAAGACAAAACTCTTCGAGAATCTTCAGTCATTCTAGATATCCTCCTGGAATCTGCATGCCTCTCTTCAAACTGCAAACCTCCTACTGAATCTTCTGTCATGCTAGATACCCCTCTGTAATCTGCACGTCTCTCTCCGGAAGACAATATACTCTGTGAATCTTCAGTCATTCTGGATAACCTTCTGGAATCTGTACGTCTCTCTTTAGAAGGCAAAGCTCTTAGTGAAACTTCCGTCATGCTAGATACCCTTCTGGAATCTGCTCGTCTCTCCCCGGAAGACAAAATTCTTCGTGAATCTTCAGTCATTCTTGATGTCCTCCTGGAATCTGCATGCCTCTCTTCAAACTGCAAGCCTCCTACTGAATCTTCTGTCATGCTAGATACCTTTCTGGAATCTGTACATCTCTCTTTGGAAGACAAAACTCTTTGTGAATCTTCTGTCATTCTTGATAACCTTCTGGAATCTGTACGCCTCTCTTTAGCAGGCAAATCTCTTAGTGAACCTTCCGTTATGCTAGATACCCCTCTGGTATCTGTACTTTGTTCTCCAGAAGACAAAACTCTTCGTGAATCTTCATTTTTTCTTGATACCCTCCTAGACGCTGCATGCCTCTCTTCAAACTGCAAACCTCTTACTGAATCTTCCTTCATGCTAGATACCCTTCTGGAATTTGTACGTCTCTCTCCGGAAGATAAAATTCTTTGTGAATCTTCATTCATTCTGGATAACATTCTGGCATCTGCATGCCTCTCCTTAGGTGGCAAATGTCTTGGCAAGTATTTTACCATGCTGGAATCTGTAGGTTTTTCTCCGGATGATAACCTCCTAGAATTTAAGTGCTTACCCTCTAACGTTGCCCTGTTCAAGTTCATCATATAAGCTGAGACCCTCTGGTCATATATGTGTCCTTCTGATGATGCCCTCCTAGAATCTAGGTGTCCGCCCTGAGGTGACAGTCTCCTAATATCTGAGTGTATTCCTCTCGATAATGTCCTCCTAGAAGCTAGGTGTCTCTCCTGAGGTGACAGTCTCCTAATATCTGAGCGTATTTCTTCTGATAATGTCCTCCTTGTGTCTAAGTGCCTTTCTCTGGTTAGAAGAATCCTTGAAGATGCCTTATCAGAGTCAAAGTGTTTGTCCCTGCGAGATAATATGCTTTGATCAGAGCGTCTATCCCTTAATGATGCCCTTCTGGCATCTAAGCGTTTTTCTTCGAAAGAATTGTTCTTAGTATCAGTACGCCTTTCTTCTAAAGACCTCCTGGCACGTGCTAGGCTTCTCTCAGATAAAAGCCTTTCATTACCTAACTGATTTTCATCTGATAATACTCTAATGGTAACGAGGTGCCTCTCCCTAAGTAAACAGCTCCTTGAAGTCAATTGTCTTTCTGTAGGAGATTCCCTCCTAAAGTTTATGAGTTGCTTTTGTGAAGATTCTCTCCTAGATTCTAATCGCCTCTCCTTTGTTGATATCCTTCTAAAAGATAATGAACCCATACTATCTAATCCCGTTTCCTCTGAGAATGTCCATTTAGAGCTTGAGCTACTTCTTTTCTGTGAAACCCTTCTGGTAGTTGGCAGAGTTTCTTCAGACATTGCTCCTCTGGAGTTTCTTATTGCTGATGAGACCCTCCTGGTGTCTAGATGCACCACTTCTGATGTACCACTTCTAAAGTCTGTTCGTCTTCCATCAGATGACTCCTTTCTAGTATTTAAGCTCAAAGATTCTGAAGATAATCTTCTTGAGCCTAGCCAGTTATCTTCCGGTGAGACCTTCCTGCTTAAGTTCTCCCTTGATGATGCTCTCCTTGAATCTAGCCTACTATTTTCAAATGAGGCTTTCCTGCTCAAGGATACCCTTAATGATGCTCTCCTGGAATCTAACCTACTATTTGTAGGTGAGACCATCCTGCTTAATGAATCCCTTGATAATGCTCGCCTTGACTCTAACCTACTAACTTCTGGTGAGGCCATTGTGCTTAAGGACTCCATTGATGATGCTCTCCTTGTATCTAATCTATTGCCTTCAGGTGAGACCATCCTGCTTAAAGATTCCCTTGATAATCCTCTCCTTGACCCTAACCTACTAACTTCAGGTGAGACCATCCTGTTTAATGATTCCCTTGATGATGCTCTCCTTGCATCTAATCTACTGTCTTCAAGTGAGACCATCCCGTTTAAGGATTCCATCGATGCTGCTCGCCTTGACCCTAACCTTCTAACTTCAGGTGAGATTATCCAGCTATAGGATTCCTTTGATAATGCTCTCCTTGAATCTAACCTACTATCTTCAGGTGAGACCATCCTGCTTAAGGTTTTCCTTGATAATGCTCTCCTTGAATCTAACCTACTATCTTCAGGTGAGACCATCCTGCTTAAGGATTCCCTTGATGATGCTCGTCTTGACTCTAACCTATTAGCTTCAGGTGAGCCCATCCTGCTTAAGGATTCCCTTGATGATGCTCTCCTTGAATCCAACCTACTATCATCAGGTGAGACCTTCCTGCTTAAGGATTCCCTTGATGATGCTCCCCTTGACTCTAATCTCCTACCTTCAGGTGAGGACATCCTACTTGCATATTCCCTTGATGATGCTCTCCTTGAATCTAACCTACTATCTTCAGGTAAGACTTTCCTGCGTAAGCCCTCACTTGTTGATACTCTCCTTAAATCTAATCTGCCATCTTCAGGTGAGATCTTCCGGTTTAAGCTCTCTTTTGATGCTCCTTTCCTTGATTCTAACCTGCCATCATTAGGTGAGCTTTTCCTTGACGATGATCTTCTTGCATCAAGTCTGCTTTCTTCAGATGAGATCTTCCTGCTTAATCTCTCATTTGTTGATGCAATCCTTGACTCTAAACAGATCTCTTAAATGAGTTCTTCCTACTTAGGCTTTCCCTTGATGATAATCTCATTGAGTCTAATCTATTATCTTCAGACGAGCCTTTCCTTCTTAAGTTTTTTCTTGATGATAGTATCCTCGACTCTAAGCTGCTGTCTCCAGCTGAGACCTCCAGGCTTAAGGTTTTTCTTGGTGATGCTCTCCTAATGTCTAATCGTCTGTCATCGGATAGATGTTTCCTGTCACCTGATTGCTTCCTTGTATTTAGGTGAGTTTCCTCAGTTGAAATCCTCCTCAATTCTGGCCGTGTGTCTACTGATGATCCCCTTCTAGAAGTCATGCGTGCTTTATCTGCTAAATATTTTGTGCCATCTGAGAGTCTGTTCTCTGGAGAAACTCTTCTGGAATCTGAACGCATGTGTTCTAATGAAAACCTCCTGGAATCTGAGCATCTTTGTTCAGCATCTAGCCTCCTAGAATTTGGACGTCGACCATCTAAAGAAAACCTCCTAAAGTCTGATGACTTCTTACCTAAATCTAAACGTCTGTGTTCTGTGGAGAGCATCCTGGAATCTAAATATCTGGTACCTGATGATTGCTTCAATATATCTGATCGCCTCTCCTGAAGAGAAAGCCTCCTAAAATCCGAATGTCTCACTTTTGATGAATCACGTCTAGAGTCTCCAAGTATAGTATTGTGTTTATTATGGTGCTCATGCTTGAGTGCATTGCCACAAGAAACATCTTTGTCTTGCACAGAGCAAATATTCATCTCCCAATTTTGTGCTTCCGAGATCCTCTCCACAGAATCTTTTGCTTCGTTCTTGTCAATATCAGAATTGCTGACTCTAAAACGACGACCATTATCATCCCTGGTCTCTAACCGTTGTTGCTTTACTTGATAACCTTGATCCGCTTTTCTTTCCCTGCTTGTAGAATCACCATATCGCCTACATTGTGAATTAACCACGTCCAGTCGACGATTTGATACTCTGAGTTGACTGATACGTATCACGTTTGAGCTTTGTTTAGCATCAGACCTCTGTCCTTCAGCTGTTATTACAGCTAGATGGATTTCGTTCTTATTTTTCCATCCGTTAAATTTTAACCAATTGGAATGTGAATCGTGTGGCGAGTTATGGTCAAGCAAGACAGAAGTAGTCTTCACAAAGCTGTTGCCATTTATGAGATCAGCCTTTACCGTAAATACTTCAGAGAGGTTGCTGAAAATTATTAGAATAATTAATACGGTTGAAATATGAATACTCATGATTACATTTTCTCAGCATATTATAAAAAGGGAGAGAAGAATAAATATACGTGATTATGTTTTTAAATTTGTATTTTTTGTATAAAACACATTTCATCATCATTAAACTTTGGATTATTGATGTAGTATAGTCAATGATTATTATCTTAATAAAGGTTCATGCACTTGCAAAGGCCTAAGCACTAGCCCTTTAATTTATATAAAAACACAAGTGTTACGCAGTTATGTTTTTTATATTTCTTTATGCGTATAACTCTAGGACGAGCAAAGAAATTTGGTGCGAGCAGGCCAGGGCATTAGGAATACGTTAAAGAAAATGTAGCATTTTTAAGGCAAGACAAAAATATGAGAATGGTAAACAATAAAAAGAAATCCTGAAAGAATAGCTAAAGTAATGAAGACTTATTAAATACGGTAATACTAGACCCTGATATGACAATAGATTAGCTTTTAGAAAATAACATTTTCATAAAGAAGTTGGGGAAGACAGAAGCTAGAAGAGAGTTCCAGAGTCACGAGGTGGAAGGAAAGAAGTAATCGCGAGCTACAAATCTCCACACTGTACCTGTGTGACAAGGCCGCTTGGAGAGTTTATGTGGCCTTGCCAGCAGAGGGAGACATATAAATTACCAACTCATCAGAGTAGCGATGGAAGTAGTACCGATAAAAAAGAGAAAGAGATAATACCCTCGGGCTAAGCAAAAAAGAATAGAGATTAGAAGTACGAGCAGGATTTTTGATGAGTCTGATGGCCTTAGATTCAACTCTATAAGGGGATAAATATAAAAAGAACCACCCTAGGTGTGAGAGTAGTATTCAAAGCAGGGATGTATAAGACCTTTAAAGATAATTTATAAGTGAAAGAAGAAAAATAATGACGATAACGAAACAGAACTCCTAATTATTCAGATGCAGTTTTAGCAATTTGATTATGTAATGCCTTCTAGACTAGTTATAGGCTAACTGTTTTCCTCATACGTTCCTAGAAATGAGGGAGAAAATTTCCTTTTTTTCAAAAATAATAGGGTATTCACGAGAAGAAGAAGATAAAGGAATAGCCAGAATCTGAGTGTCGAAGGCACTAAATTTTACTAATATTTGAAAAACCTGTGATACGAGACTTATTTCGAGCAGCAGATGAAGGAGTTGAGGCGAAACCAAAGGAAACTGGAAGGGTAGAAACGTCAGCACAGGCATGAGGAAGGGAGGATTGGGACTGGAGAAGAGCTTGAATGGAGAGAAAGAACAAAGTTGGTGAAAGAAGAGAACCCTATAGAACACCTCTGGTAAATAACAATGAGCTAGATGTGGAGCCGTCAAAAACCACAGATAAATAGCGGTCAGAGAGAAAACTGGAAATCGGAGAATAAAGAGGAGAAGGTTTAATGCCATAAGCAGAAAGTTTGGTTAACAAAGCTTTGTGTCACTCTGTCAAGAGCCTTAGAGATATCAAGGGCAACCACACACACGGTGACTGGAGTACAACTTCAAGAGACAGAGAATGAGAGAGATCTAGGAGTAAACATACTGGCAGATTTATCTCCAGAAATACATATAAATGGCATAGTAAGGGCAGCATATGCATTCTTATCAAATGTAAGGGTAGCCTTCAGGCACATGGACAAGGAAATATTCAGAAATATTTATGTAACCTATGTGAGGCCAAAACTCGAATATGCAGCCCCCTTTTGGAATCCGCACTTGAAAAAGCACATAGCTAAGCTTGAAAAAGTTCAAAGACATGCCGCGAAAATGGTATCAGAAATACGCAATTTCAGTTATGATGAAAGGCTGAGGGAATTAGACTTACCATCACTTGAAGTTAGAAGGTTGAGGGGGATATGGTGACACTTTTTAAATTCCCTCATGGTTATGACAGAGTGGATAATGATCAATATTTTGATATTGCTGGCACTAGAACTAGAGGTCATAGTTTGAAGCTTCGTAAGAAAACTTCTTTGCAGGATGTAAGGAAGTACTTTTTTAGTGTAAGAGTAGTTGATAATTGGAATTTGCTAAGCGAGGAGGTAGTTGATGGTAACTCATTTCATAGTTTTAAGGAAAAGTATGATAAGTATCACTAAGTACAAACTGGAACCGATGAGGAGACGGGAAGTTACGAGCTTTGGGCTCTTTCCCGTAAGCACAATTAGGTAATTCCATTTAGGTAATCACGCCCTCACACACTGACAAAAAAAAAAAAAAAGACAGACAGTAAGCCATATGGTGGCTCATTTCTTGATCGTCATGAAAACCCTATGATGGTAATATGTGGTCTGTAGGTCCTATATAGAAAATAGAATAATAATAATTCTAAATAAGTTAATTCTGGCAAGATTTGTCATTAAAACCTAGAAAATGGCTCTTTCCTAGTAACAGTGAAGAATGAAATCAGCTTTACCCAATGCTCTGAGGAGGACCAGCATCTCCTGTAGCAGGAGGGGATGTCCTTAGATTCGTGCGAAGGGCGTGAGTCTTATGCACATAAAAGTTGCCAAGTATCAATAACACCACCGCCAAGAGAGCCCCTTTGGCCCCGCCTTCCTTTATCATCACCTCCAGAACCTGCAACAACATCATCAACAAATAATAATAATAATAATAATAATAATAATAATAATAATAATAATAATAATAATAATAATAATAATAATAATGATAATAATAATAATAATAATAATAATAATAATAATAATAATAATAATAATATTGATAATGATAATAATAATGATAATTTTGTTATTATTATTATTATTATTATTATTATTATTATTATTATTATTATCATTATTATTAGTAGTAGTATTTTAGAAATTAATGCATAATACTTTAATTTTCTACTCCATCTAGTATTCTAACTAAAATTGGATTAAAGAATCCATTTCCTCTGTTATTAACTTGTGTGTCTACCAATATATTATCAAAGAGCGCAGGAAAATAAAAGGGACAGCGTGTATGCTTGAAACTACAGATCAACAAAGGTCAAGCCATTAAAAAGGAAGACTCATAAAGATCTGTCGGCTATCCCCCAATTAAAGGGGGATACAGCCAAGATAGATAGATAAAATAGATAAAGATCTGTATATTTCGTTCCATCGGTTTCGCCCAAATAGTCCATAAGTTGGACTCTCAAAAGTGGTTTGAAATCCTCATATCGCCCAAGCATCTTGAAGATTAGGCGTGGAAAATGTAGGTCCCCGTCAGCTACCCCATTGCCAACTTATACATATTCAGTGTTTACACCATTAGATATGTGTGGCCAACGAAATGTGGAGCTAATATCCGTAGATTTTATTTCATGGTCTTTGGAGTGGGGGGGGGGGATCTCTATCCAAATTCATGGAAAGGAATACATCAGCACTCAAAATTACAGAGAAATATAAATAGCAAATATACTCTCCGTGAACTATACTCACCGATAATGTCACAGGAAGCTTTTTAACTTTTAAACTTGATAGTTCGGTGTGTGTGATTCAACTTCTGAGACAGTCAGTCCAGTCCTTCTGCAAGGATATGTAGCTTCCACTGGTTTTCCATGACGGAAACACTCTTATATATACTTGTTAGAGGATCTCCGGGCAGAATTTTTAACCAATCACGACTCCTTCTTCTTGTGACGTCATAATCCTGGTGTATTTGGATTTATCGTAAATTATTTCATTCTTGACCGAGTTTTTGAGTAAAAATTTACACACACACACACACACACACACACACACACACTCACACATACATACATACATACATACATGCATATATATATATATATATATATATATATATATATATATATATATATATATATATATATATATATATATATATATATATATATATATATATATATATATATATATATATATATATATATATATATATATATATATATATATATATATATATATATATATATATATATATATATATATATATATCATGAGTGTGACACCGAACACCAGGAAAACATTTAAGAAAAAGAAAGAGAAAAGGAGAGGAGGAGTGTTGTGACTTGACATATGTGATGGGATTGTAAGAGATGTGTAACGAATACGCCAAAATATTCGGTATACATACATACATACATACATACATGCATACATACATATACATACATACATACATTGTATGACATCTTTTGTGAAAAATATGGGAAGATAGTAGATTGCTGCATACCTGTCACCAAAGTAGGTGTAATTCATGTCAGAGGGAAATGGTTCGATAATGAGTGTAAAAGAGCTAAGGAGTGGAGAGACAAATGCTGGAAAAGGTATAGGAGGAGAAAAAACATAACTGCCTGGCAAACCTACAAAAGAGCAAGAAATGACTACCTAAGTAAAAGGAGAGAGGCAGAGAGAGACTATGAGAGGGATATCACCAGGAAGGCTGAAGAAAATCCCAAGCTTTTCCACAGCTTTATCAGAGGAAAACTGAAGGTAAAAGAACAGGTTTTAAGGCTAAAGAGAGCGGATGGAAGTATCACTGAGACGGATGAAGAGATCTGCAAAGAATTGAACAAGGAGTTTCAGTCAGTATTTACAGTGGAAAATACCCCACCCCCTCAGATTGCAGAGATAGAAGCTCAAGGGCCGGTATTAGAGAACATCAACCTTACAGCCACAGAGGTATGCAGAGTGCTGAGGGATCTAGATGTTCATAAAACTACAGGTCCTGATGACATATCCCCTCCTGTACTTAAAAAATGCACAAACTCAATATCAGTGGCACTAAGTATCATATTTAAAAGGTCACTGGAGTCAGGGGAGATTCCAAGATGCTGGAAACAAGCAAATGTGATACCTATCTTCAAAAAGGGGAGGAGGGATATGGCTCTGAACTATAGACCAGTTTCCTTGACCAGCATAGTTTGCAAAGTTATGAAGAAACTACTAAGGAAACATATCTCTCTTCACTTGGAATACTTCAATTTTTTGTCAGTGAGGCAACATGGCTTCAGACAAGGTAGATCAACAGTAACAAACTTATTAGAATTTTATGATGAGGTAAGCCGAATCTTACAGGAAAGAGAGGGCTGGGCAGATTGCATATTCCTAGACTTCCAGAAAGTGTTTGACACTGTTCCACATGGGAGACTTATTAGGAATCTGCAAGCAATGGTTAGAATGGGTGGAAATGTCTTGGAATGGATAAAAACTTACTTAGAAGGAAGGGAACAGAGGGTTAGAGTAAGACACTCAGTGTCTGAATGGAGAAGAGTTAGTAGTGGAGTTCCACAGGGTTCAGTTTTAGGGCCACTTTTGTTCCTTGTATATGTAAATGACCTACCAGAGTCTGTAAATTCATTCATGAATATGTTTGCAGATGATGCAAAGATCGTGAAGAAAGTAAAAAACGAGAACAATGGTAGAGAACTTCAGGAGGATCTAAATAATCTGCATGAGTGGTCAGAAAAGTGGCTAATGAAATTCAATACTTCAAAATGTAAGGTAATGAGAATGGGTACAAGTGCAAGAAGGCCCAAGCTTGACTACTCGTTGGCTGGAATACAACTTCAAGAGACAGAAAATGAGAGAGCTCTAGAAGTAAACATATTGGCAGATTTGTCTCTAGAAATACATATAAATGGCATAGTAAGGGCAGCATATGCCTTCTTATCAAATGTAAGGGTAGCATTCAGGCACATGGACAAGGAAATGTTCAGAAATGTTTATGTAACCTATCTGAGGCCAAAACTCGAATATGCAGCCCCCTTTTGGAATCCACACTTGAAAAAGCACATAGCTAAGCTTGAAAAAGTTCAAAGACATGCCACGAAACTGGTGCCAGAAATACGCAATCTCAGTTATGATGAGAGGCTGAGGGAATTAGACTTACCATCACTCGAAGCTAGAAGAGTGAGGGGGGATATGGTGACAGTCTTTATATTCCTTCATGGTTATGATAGAGTGGATAGGGATCGATATTTTGATATGGCTGGCTCTAGAACTAGAGGTAATAGTTTGAAGCTTCGTAAGAACACTTCTTTGCAGGATGTAAGGAAATACTTTTTCAGTGTAGGAGTAGTTGATAATTGGAATTGGCTAAGCGAGGAGGTAGTTAATGCTATCTCAATCCATAGTTTTAAGGACAGGTATGATAAGTATCACTAAGTATAAAATGGAACCGATGAGGAGACGGGAAGATGCGAGCTTTGGGCTCTTTCCCGTAAACACAATTAGGTAATCACATACATATATATATACATACATACATACATACATACATACATACATACATACATACATACATACATACATACATACATACATACATTAAAATGTCACTGGAGTCAGGGGAGATTCCAAGATGCTGGAAACAAGCAAACGTGACACCTATCTTCATAAAGGAAAGGAGGGATACGGCTCTGAACTATAGACCAGTTTCCTTGACCAGCATAGTTTGCAAAGTTATGGAGAAACTACTAAGGAAACATATCTCTCTTCACTTGGAATCCTTCAACTTTTTGTCAGTGAGGCAACATGGCTTCAGAGAAGGTAGATCAACAGTAACAAATTTATTAGAATTTTATGATGAGGTTAGACGAATTTTACAGGAAAGAGAGGGCTGGGCAGATTGCATATTCCTAGACTTCCAGAAAGCGTTTGACACTGTTCCACATGGGAGACTTATTAGGAATCTGCAAGCAATGGTTAGAATGGGTGGAAATGTCTTGGAATGGATAAAAACTTACTTAGAAGGAAGGGAACAGAGGGTTAGAGTAAGACACTCAGTGTCTGAATGGAGAAGAGTTAGTAGTGGAGTTCCACAGGGTTCAGTTTTAGGGCCACTTTTGTTCCTTGTATATGTAAATGACCTACCAGAGTCTGTAAATTCATTCATGAATATGTTTGCAGATGATGCAAAGATCGTGAAGAAAGTAAAAAACGAGAACAATGGTAGAGAACTTCAGGAGGATCTAAATAATCTGCATGAGTGGTCAGAAAAGTGGCTAATGAAATTCAATACTTCAAAATGTAAGGTAATGAGAATGGGTACAAGTGCAAGAAGGCCCAAGCTTGACTACTCGTTGGCTGGAATACAACTTCAAGAGACAGAAAATGAGAGAGCTCTAGAAGTAAACATATTGGCAGATTTGTCTCTAGAAATACATATAAATGGCATAGTAAGGGCAGCATATGCCTTTTTATCAAATGTAAGGGTAGCATTCAGGCACATGGACAAGGAAATGTTTAGAAATGTTTATGTAACCTATGTGAGGCCAAAACTCGAATGTGCAGCCCCCTTTTGGAATCCGCACTTGAAAAAGCACATTGCTAAGCTTGAAAAAGTTAAAGACATGCCACGAAACTGGTGCCAGAAATACGTAATCTCAGTTATGATGAGAGGCTGAGGGAATTAGACTTACCATCACTCGAAACTAGAAGATTGAGGGAGGATATGGTGACAGTCTTCTAATTCCTTCATGCTTATGATAGAGTGGATAGGGATCGATATTTTGATATGGCTGGCTCTAGAACTAGAGGTCATAGCTTGAAGCTTCGTAAGAAAACTTCTTTGCAGGATGTAAGGAAATACTTTTTCAGAATAAGAGTAGCTGATAATTTGAATTCGCTAAGCGAATTTTTAAGAAGGGGGGTGAGTGTGTTACCACAAAATAGTCCACTGAAAATATTAGCTGAATAAGTATTCATAAAACGATAAAGCAAATATGAGTGAGATTATTATTATTTTTTTTTCTTTCCTTATTGTGAGCTCCAAACTCCAAGATGAAACCATCTTCGTCTCTAACATCCTGCCAAATGGTTGGGGGAGGTGTGGTAGAGGATTCTTGGGGGTGGTGGGAGTGGATTATCTCTTAGCAGCTGAGACAAAATTTCAGGTACCTTCTGATCTTTGTATCAATTCTAGATGATAAAATTCAGATTATGGATAGAAAAATGAAGGAATGCTTTGAAATTTAGGACAAAGAAATAAAATATTAAGAGAGATTAAAAGAAATTCAGAGGAGAGTAACAAAGTGCAAAGGGAACTAGATAAAAGAACTAGAAAAGCGAATAAATTAGCTGGAACAGAAAAGACTGAACTAGAAATCAAAATTTCTAAGAAGATAACAACAAACAGTTCAGTGACAGCCTAAATGAATTTTATGTTAGTTCACTACTCTCTTCTAAGAGAGACGAGATTGCAGCTTGAAATGTCCAGGTAAAGGAAAACATTGAGTGGTTTAGAAAAGATTTTCTGGAGCTGAATACAGAACATAATAGCATTACAAAATCTTTTGCAGATGCAGTGAAGAAAAATGTGGCAGTAAAAGAGGCAGTAAGGGGATGTTACTGGAAAATGTGAATACTGTTGACTACAAAGCACAGTAATTAGAAAAAATATAAAGATATTGTGATTGAAAGGGCTAATTCACTTATCAAAAAGGCACTTGATAAAGAGAAGTAAGTGATAATCTTCAGGCATAAGTGAATCCCAGGAGTCAACATGGCCGGAGAGACTTGAACATAATAAAGCTAGGGTTTTAGACCTGATAAGGAAGCTTGGAGTATTTTGTGGTCCAGAGAATATTATAAGGATTCACCGAAAAAGTAAATATTCAAGGGAGGGAAAGGCAAGACCAATGAAAGTAACCTTTGAGAGAGGAGGCACATGTAGCAAAATATTGATGAGGACAAAAATCCTAAAAGACCTTCAAGAATTCAGAACAGTGTTTATTAGACCATATAGAACATAGAAAGAGATGGAAGAGATAAAAAAAAAACTTGTTGCATGAAGCTAGAAGATTAAATGAGAGAAATGAATAAAAGAAGAAAAATTTTTATTTCAGAGTTATTCCAGCCTATGGGAAAATAAAGAAGATAATGCTAGAAAATCAGTTATTACCTAATTGTGGTTACCCAATTGTGCTTACGGGAAAGAGACCAAAGCTCGTATCTTCCTGTCTCCTGGTCGGTTCCATTTTGTACTTAGTGATACTGAGCATACCTGTCCTTAAAACTATGGATTGAGTTAGCATTAACTACCTCCTCGCTTAGCCAATTCCAATTATCAACTACTACACTGAAAAAGTATTTCTCTACATCCTGCAAAGAAGTTTTCTTACGAAGCTTCAAACTATGACCTCTAGTTTCAGAGCCAGCCATATCAAAATACCGATCCCTATCCACTCTATCATAAACATGAAGGAATTTAAAGACTGTCACCATATCCCCCCTCAATCTTCTAGCTTCGAGTGATGGTAAGTGTCTAATTCCCTCAGCATCTCATCATAACTGAGATTGAGCATTTCTGCCATCAGTTTCGTGGCATGTCTTTGAACTTTTTCAAGCTTAGCTATGTGCTTTTTCAAGTGCGGATTCCATAACGGGGCTGCATATTCAAGTTTTGGCCTCACACAGGTTACATAAACATTTCTAAACATTTCCTTGTCCATGTGCCTGAAGGCTACCCTTACATTTTATAAGAAAGCATATACTGCCCTTACTATGCCATTTATATGTATTTCTGGAAACAAATCTGCCAGTATGTTTACTCCTAGATCTCTCTCATTTTCTGTCTCTTGAAGTTGTACTCCAGCCACCGAGTAGTCAAGCTTGGGCCTTCTTGCACTTGTACCCATTCTAATTACCTTACATTTTGAAGTGTTGAATTTCATTAGCCGCTTTTCTGACCACTCATGCAGACTCTTTAGATCTTCCTGAAGTTCTCTACCATTGTTCTCGTTTCTTGCTTTCTTCACAATCTTTGCATCATCTGCAAACATATTCATGAATGAATTTACAGACTCTGGTAGGTCATTTACATATACAAGGAACAAAGGTGGTCCTAAAACTGAACTCTGTGGAACTCCACTACTAACTCTTCTCCATTCATACACTGAGTGTCTTACTCTAACCCTCTGTTCCCTTTCTTCTAAGTAAGTTTTTATCCGTTCCAAGACATTTCCACCCATTCTAGCCATTGCTTGCAGTTCATAATAAGTTTCCCATGGAGGACAGTGTCAAAAACTTTCTGGAAGTCTGGGAATATGCAATCTGCCCAGCCCTCTCTTTCTTGTAAGATTCGGCTTACCTCATCATAAAATTCTAATAAGTTTGTGGATGCAGCCTCCTTTAGTCTGCTAATGAGATAGCTGGTAAGGCAGTAGACTTAAAGGATAGGATTCACTACAATAAGGCAGATACAGTAGTGTTACAGAGGCTAAGTTAAGTGAGGACATAAACAGTATCACAATTTTCCTAAGAGTTTCAGAATATAAAGGGTTGAAAGATCTGAGAGGACTGTTGCAGGAATAGTATCGCCATAAGTGATAGGTTTAAGGTTGAAGAATTTAACTTTGCTATAGAAAGTGAGTTCAGGGAATTTCTTGTTGCTCACATGAATAATGGGCCAGAGAGCATTATAAAAACTGTTGTATATAGCCCACCGAGGAATCAGCATAGGCCTGCAGTTTATGAGGAAGTCATATAGGTACTATCGAAGGCATAAACTCAGTTGACATGGCACGGGAGAGAATATGTAGGATTTTGATTATAGGTGATTATAATCATAAAGAGATAGATGGGACAAATCTTGACCCGCACAGTGAGGAGGATTCATTTGGGGCATGATTCCTAGATTGAGTGAAAGAAAATTTTCTGCACCAACATGTACTGGAACCAACGAGGGCCAGGGGTGGGGATGAGCCATTATTGCTCGATCTAGTAGTCACAGATAATGTGCTGGATATTGACAATCTTGAGTATGAACCACAAATTGGATAAAGTGATCATCGTGCATTGTTGTTGTAGGATATCAGCAAAGATGTTCTGTCTGAAAGTAGGGCACTGAGAAGGCCATAAGAAGGAACTATCCGAACGGAAATTACAAGAGAATTAATGTTCTTTTTGCAGTTATTGACTGAATGACGTTATTTAATAACAAATATATGGTAGGAAAATGTCCAATAAAGAAAACAACGAAAAAATACTTTTAGTACTTATTAGTTTCGTGACCTTATTAAATAAGTACTTCTAATAGTTTTTCCTTGTTTTCATTAATGAGCATTTTCCTACCATTTTAGAATGTATGGTAACAGTGCAATGTTATATATATATATATATATATATATATATATATATATATATATATATATATATATATATATATATATATATATATATATATATATATATATATATATATATATATATATATATATATATATATATATATATATATATATATATATATATATATATATATATATATATATATATCCTCTTCTTCGTCTACATCTTTTCCCACTTTTATGTGGGGTCGATGTTTCTGGCCAGTGTTCTCCATATGTTTCTGTCCCATACCTCATCACCCAACATACCTTTAGACCTCAGGTCGTCATTGATGCAATCCATCCACCTACGCTTTGGTCTCCCCCTCCCTCTCCTACCCTGTATATCCATTTCCATCACCCTCCTCCCAACATACTGTTCATCCCTCCTAACGACAGGACCATACCATCTTAGTCTACTTTCTTGTATCTTATCTGATATTTCTCTAACTTTTGAGGTACCCCTAATTACCTCGTTTCTGATCTTATCGCTTCTTGTCACCCCCACACATCCATTTCAACATCCTCATCTCTGCCACATCCATTTTTTTCTCTTTTGTCTTCTTTATTTTCCATGTTTCTGCTCCATACATCATCGCTGGTCTCACAACTGTCTTATGCACTTTACCCCTCAATTTAATCCCCATGCTCCTGTCGCACAGCACCCCCAGACACTCTCTTCCAGTTCTTCCATCCCGCTTGTATTCTGTGGGTTATTTCTGACTCTAGGTCACCATTCTCTGCTACTGTTGATCCCAAATACTTGAACTCTTTTCAACACCTCCCTCTGCAAATTGACCTCCCCATCCTCATCATCTCTCAACCTCAAGTACTCTGTCTTCTTCCTGCTGATTCTCAGTCCTCTATCCTCCATCACTCTTCTCCACTCCTCAAGCTTCTCCTCCTCTACCTCTCGTCTGTTGCTACACAGTACAATGTCATCTGCAAAGAGCATACACCATGGTGACTGATCTCTAATACCCTGGGTTACTACATCCAAGACCAGATCAAATAGATATGGACTCAAAGCAGACCCTTGATGAAGACCAACATTTACTAAGAGACTTTTCGTCAAGCCCACATTGCTCTTAACATTTGCCTCTGCCCTCTCATGCATATCTTGGATGATTCTTACATATTTCTCGGAGACTCCCTTTTCTCTAATACACCTCCACACCTCTTGACGTGGTACGCGATCATATGCCTTTTCTCCCGATGCTTTTCCATCATTTGTCTCAAGGCAAATATGACATCCACTTTCCCTCTTCCAGGCATGAAGCCAAACTGTTCAACCCCAATTGTCGTTTCCTCTCTGAGTCTCCTCTCTATGATCTTCTCCCATATATTCATAGTATGACTTAACAACTTTATACCTCTATAGTTTCCACACTCCTGAATGTCTCCCTTCCCTTTATAGATTGGGATGATTAAGCTTCCTCTCCACTCCTCTGGTATCTTTTCCTGACTAAAGATCTTTTGCATTAAGTCCCACAAGATATCTATGCCTTCCTCTCCAAGATTCGTCCATACCTCCACTGGCATCTTATCAGGTCCTGCTGCCTTTCCATTTTTAATTTTCCTTACTACCCGCTCTACCTCTCTTCTAGTCACTGTTGTTGTAAATGCTTCATTTGGAAGTCCATCTTCAAATACTGCTCTTGGGTTCTCTTCATTTAGTAATCCTTCAAAATAAGTTTCCCATCTGCTTTTTATTTCATATTCTTCTGCTAGAACTACTCCATGATTATCCTTTATTTATCTTACTTGGGTCAAGTCCTTGGATGTAGCATCTCAGACCTTGGCAATTCGCAATATTTTCTTCTCTCCTTCTGGTGTTTCCAGTTCTTCATAGACTTCATTCAGTGTCTCTGCCTTTGCTTTTGCTACTGCTTTCCTTGCCACCTTCTTTGTCTGCTTGTACTCTTCTTTATCCTGCTCCAGTCCTGATAAATCTGCCTTTTCCTTAGCTTCTTTCTTGTTTTTCACCCATTCTTGCACTTCCTCATTCCACCACCATGACTCTTTATCATTTGGGGGTTCCCTTCCTGATGACTTTCCAAGTACCTCCTCACCAACCCTCAAAATCACCTTACTATTCTCTGTCCACCATCCTTGTACATCCTCATGCAACCTTATCGCTTCCAACACTCTTCCCCTGAACATAACTCTCAGCTCTGCATCTTTTAATCTCCACCACTTTATCTTTGGGTCCATCCTCGGTTTCTTACTTTTCCTACATTTCCTGAGCCTGCAATCAGTTACTACTATCCTATGTTGCACTGCTACACTCTCCCCATTTATTACTTTGCAGTTGCTAATCTCCTTCAGATGGTCTCTCCTACACAACAATAAATCTATCTGGCTCTCCCACCACTACTGTATGTAATCAATCTGTTTTCCTTTTTCTCAAAGAATGTGTTGACCAATGCCAGATCAAATGCCACTGCTAAATCAATCACTCTCTCTCCCCCCTCATTTCTCTCGCCCATCCCCCAGCCCCATGAACTCTGCCTATCCCAGCCCTCCCAATTCCCAAGTGGCCATTTAGATCTCCTCCCAAAATTACCCTCTCCCTTATGGGAATTGTTCTAAGCTCCTGGTCCATCTCCTCCCAAAATACATCCTTCTCCTCTGCTGTACAACCAGTTTGTGGGGCATAGGCACATAACACATTGACTACTGTTTCTCCCAGTCAAAGCTTTAAACTCATAATTCTATCACTCTTTCTATTCACACCAAGTAAGCTTTACTTTAGGTCTTTGGATAGTACTATTCCTACACCATTCCTCCTTTCCTCATTTGCTCCACTATAGAACAATTTGCAAGCCTCACCCAGTTCCCTCGCCTTATTTCCTTTCCACCAGGTCTTCTGCACACACAGCACTCCAATTCTCCTCCTCTCCATCAGGTCCACCAATTCTTGCCCCTTCCCAGTCATTGTCCCCACATTAAGAGTGCCCACCCGCAGCACCTCATCTGAAACTCTCCCTCGAGCTTGCCTCTTTAACCCAGCCCACCCATGACTGGGTTTAGCTGCATAGTTCGTGGGTTCATCCAGTGAGGACGTGCTTCCAGTAGCTCTAGTCTTGACCATACTTAGTACAATGGAGAGTGGTGGTGTTCTTTGTGCTGGAGGTGTTAGTGGTAGTGGTGTTGGTGGTGGTGTCGTTGTTGGTGCTGTTTGTGGCTGTGCTGGGGATTTGTCC
>JAXCGZ010012241.1:30000-34622 GCA_037179515.1 Halocaridina rubra | reverse complement strand
AGCTTCTTTATTCTTTTTTCTAGTTCCTTTCTCTCCTGCCCTTGTGCTTTATTTGCTTCCTCCAAAGATCTTATTTGTTCTCTGAGTGTTTCATTCTCTTTCATTTCTCCATCCATATTCCGAATTTTATCATCAAGGTTTGTAACCATTTCCTCTAACTTCTTGATTCTCTGTTTAAGTCCTCTGATGACTACCCCTTCTCCCGACCCATGGGTGGGAGAGGTTTGGGACAGAGATGGCTTCATTTTTATGTTCTCCCTCTCACAGAATATAGAAAGAAGACGAGAAAGAGGAAAAAAAAAAAAAAAAAAAGAAAAGAGAAAAACTTCTAATTTACCTTCACACAGAATTTTTATATCTCCATATAAGTGCTATTTAGTGACTCAGTTTGTCTCCTTTCTGGTAACACACATCTTAACTTAAAAACTTGACCACGGTAATTTAAGTATAAAAAGAAAAAGAAAAACAAAAGTCAGACCTGAAGGAAAAATTCGAATTTGTGTTCGAGGTGGCACCCACCTGTTTCTGTCATATATTCTTCCTAACTGATAAACTGACTTGCTAACCAAGATATGTTATCACGGGATTTAGACTTTACATTTAACTCAATATATATACAAAATAACAAAATAGCAAACGAGAAAGCTAAAAGAAAAGCAAAAAAAATGAAGAAAATAGGACTGCTGTACTACTTGGCAACTTAACTCAGTACTGTTGACAGGTGGGTATTTGGTAATTTTTTTTTTCTTTTATTATTCAATTTTTTCGTGTATCAAACTAACTAACTAGTTAATATAAATGGGAAGGATACTGTTTTTAACAATATATAGAACCACAGGATCAGGTAAAACGGCTTAAGAGCTTTCCCCAGTTTACACAAAAAATTAGGTAATGTGGTGTGAGGCTCCACGTCTGGCAACTCTTCTAGATTTCCCTCAAGGCAGAAACTGGACGGCAGCTTCTCTCTCTTCCTCACGAAAAAGTTCTCAATTTTTTTCCTTTAATATGAACAGTCTCGTCTTACAACAAATATTAGTTTTTGTACTCACAATACTCTGCACGATTTCAGATTTCTGGAAATTATGGTAAAGTTTTCCACTAAGCACTTAGTCACTCGAAACAGTTAAAAATTTAAGAGGAGCAATTCCGTGTGTCACTGAACGCGCGGTGTGTATGTGATTACCTAATTGTGATTACCTAATTGTGTTTACGGGAAAGAGCCCAAAGCTCGTATCTTCCCGTCTCCTGATCGGTTCCATCTTTTAGACTTAGTGATACTTATCATACCTGTCCTTAAAACTATGGATTGAGGTAGCATTAACTACCTCCTCGCTTAGCGAATTCCAATTATCAACTACTCTTACACTGAAAAAGTATTTCCTTACATCCTGCAAACAAGTTTTCTTCCGAAGCTTCAAACTATGACCTCTAGTTCTAGAGCCAGCCATATCGAAATATCGATCCCTATCCACTCTATCATAACCATGAAGGAATTTAAAGACTGTCACCATATCCCCCCTTACTCTTCTAGCTTCGAGTGATGGCAAGTCTAATTCCCTCAGCCTCTCATCATAACCGAGATTGCGTATTTCTGGCACCAGTTTCGTGGCATGTCTTTGAACTTTTTCAAGCTTAGCTATGTGCTTTTTCAAGTGCGGATTCCAAAAGGGGGCTGCATATTCGAGTTTTGGCCTCACATAGGTTACATAAATATTTCTGAACATTTCCTTGTCCATGTGCCTGAAGGCTACCCTTACATTTGATAAGAATGCATATGCTGCCCTTACTACGCCATTTATATGTATTTCTGGAGACAAATCTGCCAATATGTTTACTCCTAGATCTCTCTCATTTTCTGTCTCCTGAAGTTGTACTCCAGCCACCGAGTAGTCAAGCTTGGGCCTTCTTGCACTTGTACCCATTCTCATTACCTTACATTTTGAGGTATTGAATTTCATTAGCCACTTTTCTGACCACTCATGCAGATTATTTAGATCCTCCTGAAGTTCTCTACCATTGTTCTCGTTTTTTACTTTCTTCACAATCTTTGCATCATCTGCAAACATATTCATGAATGAATTTACAGACTCTGGTAGGTCATTTACATATACAAGGAACAAAAGTGGCCCTAAAACTGAACCCTGTGGAACTCCACTACTAACTCTTCTCCATTCAGACACTGAGTGTCTTACTCTAACCCTCTGTTCCCTTCCTTCTAAGTAAGTTTTTATCCATTCCAAGACATTTCCACCTATTCTAGCCATTGATTGCAGCTTCCTAATAAGTCTCCCATGTGGAACAGTGTCAAACGCTTTCTGGAAGTCTAGGAATATGCAATCTGCCCAGCCCTCTCTTTCCTGTAAGATTTGGCTTACCTCATCATAAAATTCTAATAAGTTTGTTACTGTTGATCTTCCTTCTCTGAAGCCATGTTGCCTCACTGACAAAAAGTTGAAGGATTCCAAGTGAAGAGAGATATGTTTCCTTAGTAGTTTCTCCATAAGTTTGCAAACTATGCTGGTCAAGGAAACTGGTCTATAGTTCAGAGCCGTATCCCTCCTTCCCTTTTTGAAGATAGGTATCACATTTGCTTGTTTCCAGCATCTTGGAATCTCCCCCGACTCCAATGACTCCTTAAATATGATACTTAGTGCCACTGATATTGTGTTTGCGCATTTTTTAAGCACATGAGGGGATATGTCATCAGGACCTGTAGCTTTATGAACATCTAAATCCATCAGCGCTTTGCATACCTCTGTGGCTGTAAGGTTGATGTTCTCTAATACCGGCCCTTGAGCTTCTATCACTGCAATCTGAGGGGGTGGGGTATTTTCTACTGTAAATACTGACTGAAACTCCTTGTTCAATTCTTTGCAGATCTCTTCGTCCGTCTCAGTGATGCTTCCATCCGCTCTCTTTAGCCTTAAAACCTGTTCTTTTACCTTCAGTTTTCCTCTGATAAAGCTGTGGAAAAGCTTGGGATTTTCTTTCGCCTTCCTGGTGATGTCCCTCTCATAATCTTTCTCTGCCTCTCTCCTTTTACTTAGGTAGTCATTTCTTGCTCTTTTGTAGGTTTGCCAGGCATTTATGTTTTTTCTCCTCCTATACCTTTTCCAGCATTTGTCTCTCCACTCCTTAGCTCTTTTACACCCATTATCGAACCATTTCTCTCTGGCATGAATTACACCTACTTTGGTGACAGGTATGCAGCAATCTACAATCTTCCCATATTTCTCACAAAAGATGTCATACATTTCTTGTACAGATTTGTTGTAAAATAAGGTTCTCCAGTCAATAACTGCAAAAAGCTCATTCATTTTGATGTAATCTCCTTTCTGATAGTTCCTCCTCATGTCCTCAGTGCCTCTACTCTCAGGAAGAATGTCTTCAATGATATACTCCATCAACAACACACAGTGGTCACTCTTTCCAATTGGTGGTTCATACTCAATATTTTCAATATCCAACACATTATCTGTGAACACCAGATCAAGTAGTGATGGCTCATCCCCACCCCTGGCTCTTGTTGGTTCCATTACATGTTGGTGTAGGAAATTCCCTTGTACGCAATCTAGGAATCTTGCCCCAAAGGAGTCCTCACCACTGTGTGGGTCAAGATTTATCCAATCTATCTCTTTATGATTAAAGTCTCCCATAATCAAAATCCTACATTTTTTTCTCCTGCGCCATGTTAACAACTGAGTTTATGACTTCAATCGTACCTATATGACTTTCCTCATAAATTTCAAGCCTATTTTGGTTCCTTGGTGGGTTGTATACAACAGTTATTATAATGCTCTCTGACCCAGTATTTATGCGAGCAACAAGAAATTCCCTGAACTCACTTTCTATAGCCAAGTTTATCTCTTCAACTTGAATCCTCTCACTTATGAGCAGTGCTATCCCTCCACCAGTCCTCTCAGATCTTTCGACCCTTAGTATTCTGAAGCCCTTAGGAAAAACTGTGACACTGTTTATGTCCTCACTCAACTTAGTCTCTGTAATTGCTACTATATCTGCCTTACTGTTGTGAATCCTATCTTTTAATTCTACTGCCTTACCAGCTAATCCATCAGCATTTGTGTATAACAATCTTAATGAGGCCCCATCCCCTGATCTTCTGTGTGTGTGTGTGTGTGTGTGTGTGTGTGTGTGTATCCCCTGGTGGTCACAAAAGTTTTCTGCTTATAATAGTATCATATATATATATATATATATATATATATATATATATATATATATATATATATATATATATATATATATATATATATATATATAGATATAAATATATATATATATATATATATATATATATATATATATATATATATATATATATATATATATATATATATATATATATATATATATATATATATATATATATATATATATATATATATATATATATAGATATAAATATATATATATATATATATATATATATATATATATATATATATATATATATATATAGATATAATATATATATATATATATATATATATATATATATATATATATATATATATATATATATATATATATATATATATATATATATATATATATATATATATATATATATATATATATATATATATATATATATATATATA
>JAXCGZ010012241.1:15000-27500 GCA_037179515.1 Halocaridina rubra | reverse complement strand
TGCGTATTTCTGGCACCAGTTTCGTGGCATGTCTTTGAACTTTTTCAAGCTTATCTATGTGCTTTTTCAAGTGCGGATTCCAAAAGGGGGCTGCATATTCGAGTTTTGGCCTCACATAGGTTACATAAATATTTCTGAACATTTCCTTGTCCATGTGCCTGAAGGCTACCCTTACATTTGATAAGAATGCATATGCTGCCCTTACTATGCCATTTATATGCATTTCTGGAGACAAATCTGCCAATATGTTTACTCCTAGATCTCTCTCATTTTCTGTCTCTTGAAGTTGTACTCCAGCCACCGAGTAGTCAAGCTTGGGCCTTCTTGCACTTGTACCCATTCTCATTACCTTACATTTTGAAGTATTGAATTTCATTAGCCACTTTTCTGACCACTCATGCAGATTATTTAGATCCTCCTGAAGTTCTCTACCATTGTTCTCGTTTTTTACTTTCTTCACAATCTTTGCATCATCTGCAAACATATTCATGAATGAATTTACAGACTCTGGTAGGTCATTTACATATACAAGGAACAAAAGTGGCCCTAAAACTGAACCCTGTGGAACTCCACTACTAACTCTTCTCCATTCAGACACTGAGTGTCTTACTCTAACCCTTTGTTCCCTTCCTTCTAAGTAAGTTTTTATCCATTCCAAAACATTTCCACCTATTCTAGCCATTGAGTGCAGCTTCCTAATAAGTCTCCCATGTGGAACAGTGTCAAACGCTTTCTGGAAGTCTAGGAATATGCAATCTGCCCAGCCCTCTCTTTCCTGTAAGATTTGGCTTACCTCATCATAAAATTCTAATAAGTTTGTTACTGTTGATCTACCTTCTCTGAAGCCATGTTGCCTCACTGACAAAAAGTTGAAGGATTCCAAGTGAAGAGAGATATGTTTCCTTAGTTATTTCTCCATAACTTTGCAAACTATGCTGGTCAAGGAAACTGGTCTATAGTTCAGAGCCGTATCCCTCCTTCCCTTTTGAAGATAGGTATCACATTTGCTTGTTTCCAGCATCTTGGAATCTCCCCCGACTCCAGTGACTCCTTAAATATGATACTTAGTGCCACTGATATTGTGTTTGCGCATTTTTTAAGCACATGAGGGGATATGTCATCAGGACCTGTAGCTTTATGAACATCTAAATCCATTAGCTCTTTGCATACCTCTGTGGCTGTAAGGTTGATGTTCTCTAATACCGGCCCTTGAGCTTCTATCACTGCAATCTGAGGGGGTGGGGTATTTTCTACTGTAAATACTGACTGAAACTCCTTGTTCAATTCTTTGCAGATCTCTTCATCCGTCTCAGTGATGCTTCCATCCGCTCTCTTTAGCCTTAAAACCTGTTCTTTTACCTTCAGTTTTCCTCTGATAAAGCTGTGGAAAAGCTTGGGATTTTCTTTAGCCTTCCTGGTGATGTCCCTCTCATAGTCTCTCTCTGCCTCTCTCCTTTTACTTAGGTAGTCATTTCTTGCTCTTTTGTAGGTTTGCCAGGCATTTATGTTTTTTCTCATCCTATACCTTTTCCAGCATTTGTCTCTCCACTCCTTAGCTCTTTTACACCCATTATTGAACCATTTCTCTCTGGCATGAATTACACCTACTTTGGTGACAGATATGCAGCAATCTACTATCTTCCCATATTTCTCACAAAAGATGTCATACATTTCTTGTACATATTTGTTGTAAAATAAGGTTCTCCAGTCGATAACTGCAAAAAGCTCATTCATTTTGATGTAATCTCCTTTCTGATAGTTCCTCCTCATGTCCTCAGTGCCTCTACTCTCAGGAAGAATATCTTCAATGATATACTCCATCAACAACACACAGTGGTCACTCTTTCCAATTGGTGGTTCATACTCAATTTTTTCAATATCCAACACATTATCTGTGAACACTAGATCAAGTAGTGATGGCTCATCCCCACCCCTGGCCCTTCTTGGTTCCATTACATGTTGGTGTAGGAAATTCCCTTGTACGCAATCTAGGAATCTTGCCCCGAATGAGTCCTCACCACTGTGTGGGTCAAGATTTATCCAATCTATCTCTTTATGATTAAAGTCTCCCATAATCAAAATCCTACATTTTTTTTCCCGTGCCATGTTAACAACTGAGTTTATGACTTCAATAGTACCTATATGACTTTCCTCATAAACTTCAAGCCTATTTTGGTTCCTTGGTGGGTTGTATACAACAGTTATTATAATGCTCTCTGACCCAGTATTTATGCGAGCAACAAGAAATTCCTTGAACTCACTTTCTATAGCCAATTATATTTCTTCGACTTGAATCCTTTCACTTATGAGCTGTGCTATCCCTCCACCAGTCCTCTCAGATCTTTCAACCCTTAGTATTCTGAAACCCTTAGGAAAAACTGTGACACTGTTTATGTCCTCACTCAACTTAGTCTCTATAATTGCTACTATATCTGCCTTACTGTTCTGAATCCTATCTTTTAATTCTACTGCCTTACCAGCTAATCCATCAGCATTTGTGTATAACAATCTTAATGAGGCCCCATCCCCTGATCTTCTGTCATTATCTTCTTTATCTCCCCTTTGTCTGGAAGAACTCTGTAATGAAAATTTTTCTTCTCTTCTTCATTTCTTTCATCATTTAACCTTCTTGCCTCTTGCAACAAGTTTTTGATCTTTCCCATCTCTTCCTGTGTTCTGTATTGTCTAATGAACACTTCTTTGAATTCTTGAAGGTCTTTTAGACTTTTTTTTCTCAACAATATTTCCCTACATGTTTCCCCTCTCTCAAAGGTTACTTTTGTTGGTCTCGGCTTTCCTTCCCTCGAATATTTACCTAGTTGGTGTATGTTTACAATATCCTCAGGACCACATACTACTCCAAGCTTTCTTATCAGGTCTACAACCCTAGCTTTATTTTCTTCAAGTCTCCCCTGCCATGTTGGCTCCTGGGACTCGCTTATGCCTAAGATTACCACTGTCTTCTCCTTATCAAGTGCCTGTCTGATGAGTGGGTTTGCCCTTTCCATCACAACGTCTTTCATTTTTTCGATTACTGTCTCTTTATAGTCAACTGTTTGTATGTTTTCCAGTGCCACAACCTTTACAGCCTCTTTTACTGCCACATTCCCCTTTAGTGCATCAGCAAAGGAAGTTTGTGTGTGAGTGTGTGTGTGTGTGTGTGGATGTGTGAGCATTGTGTGTGTGTGTGTGTGTGTGTATGTGTGTCTGTGTAGTGTGGATGTTGATCCTATTGTTGCCTACCAGTGTCGTATTGTTGTTCCACGAGTGTCGTATAGGTATTCTGTACCAGTGTGGTATTATATATCATATTGTAGCTGGAGGTATAGCACTGATGTATTTGTAGTATTACACTTCTGTTGTACACTGAGGTTAATAAGTGCATGCACTCAGGGTAACGATTACATCTGCCAAAAAATTCCTTCACAAGAAAACGACTGTCCTAGCCCTTGGTTGAAAAGGGAGTCCGTGATGTAAACTCCTCTGTTGTACATTTACTTGGTAGTTTTGTTGTCACCTCACAACAGGCCAGTTCTCACTTGTACAAGGTGATAATAGATATGCGAAGATACTTAACACTTAATTTATTTAGATGCTACATTGTTCCTCTAAGCCGCTATGTCCCCGTCCCCTTAACGTAATGCTATATGTATGGGTGCCAATAATACTCTGCCTTTCCCGCTCTCGTGGAATGACCCTTTTTATAACCTCGGTTCAGGGACTTTTTCATACCTCCACTAATAAGATTTCAGAGAAGGGGGAAAACACCATAACCTAAGGTGTGGGGGCACCTAAGCAACTCCTGTTTTCCCCGTCACTTTGAGCTTGGTCTCAGAGAACAGAGGAATGCTCGTAGAACTTCTAGCTTGTACGCTTGGCACTCATGGGCGTGCTTTTTGCGTCATGTGTGTGTGTGCATACACACACGCACAAACACACACACACACACACACACACACACACACACACACACAAACACACACACACAGATAGGATTCACAATAGTAAGGCAGATATAGTAGCAATTACAGAGACTAAGTTGAGTGAGGACATAAACAGTGTCACAGTTTTTCCTAAGGGCTTCAGAATACTAAGGGTTGAAAGATCTGAGAGGACTGGTGGAGGGATAGCACTGCTCATAAGTGAGAGGATTCAAGTTGAAGAAATAAACTTGGCTATAGAAAGTGAGTTCAGGGAATTTCTTGTTGCTCGCATAAATACTGGGTCAGAGAGCATTATAATAACTGTTGTATACAACCCACCAAGGAACCAAAATAGGCTTGAAATTTATGAGGAAAGTCATATAGGTACTATTGAAGTCATAAACTCAGTTGTTAACATGGCACGGGAGAAAAAATGTAGGATTTTGATTAAGGGAGACTTTAATCATAAAGAGATAGATTGGATAAATCTTGACCCACACAGTGGTGAGGACTCATTCGGGGCAAGATTCCTAGATTGCGTACAAGGGAATTTCCTACACCAACATGTAATGGAACCAACAAGGGCCAGGGGTGGGGATGAGCCATCACTACTTGATCTAGTGTTCACAGATAATGTGTTGGATATTGAAAATATTGAGTATGAACCACCAATTGGAAAGAGTGACCACTGTGTGTTGTTGATGGAGTATATCATTGAAGATATTCTTCCTGAGAGTAGAGGCACTGAGGACATGAGGAGGAACTATCCGAAAGGAGATTACATCAAAATGAATGAGCTTTTTGCAGTTATTGACTGGAGAACCTTATTTTACAACAAATCTGTACAAGAAATGTATGACATCTTTTGTGAGAAATATGGGAAGATAGTTGATTGCTGCATACCTGTCACCAAAGTAGGTGTAATTCATGCCAGAGAGAAATGGTTTGATAATGGGTGTAAAAGAGCTAAGGAGTGGAGAGACAAATGCTGGAAAAGGTATAGGAGGAGAAAAAACATAAATGCCTGTCAAACCTACAAAAGAGCAAGAAATGACTACCTAAGTAAAAGGAGAGAGGCAGAGAGAGATTATGAGAGGGACATCACCAGGAAGGCTAAAGAAAATCCCAAGCTTTTCCACAGCTTTATCAAAGGAAAACTGAAGGTAAAAGAACAGGTTTTAAGGCTAAAGAGAGCGGATGGAAGCATCACTGAGACGGATGAAGAGATCTGCAAAGAATTGAACAAGGAGTTTCAGTCAGTATTTACAGTAGAAAATACCCCACCCCCTCAGATTGCAGTGATAGAAGCTCAAGGGCCGGTATTAGAGAACATCAACCTTACAGCCACAGAGGTATGCAAAGCGCTGATGGATTTAGATGTTCATAAAGCTACAGGTCCTGATGACATATCCCCTCATGTGCTTAAAAAATTCGCAAACACAATATCAGTGGCACTAAGTATCATATTTAAGGAGTCACTGGAGTCGGGGGAGATTCCAAGATGCTGGAAACAAGCAAATGTGATACCTATCTTCAAAAAGGGAAGGAGGGATACGGCTCTGAACTATAGGCCAGTTTCCTTGACCAGCATAGTTTGCAAAGTTATGGAGAAACTACTAAGGAAACATATCTCTCTTCACTTGGAATCCTTCAACTTTTTGTCAGTGAGGCAACATGGCTTCAGAGAAGGTAGATCAACAGTAACAAACTTATTAGAATTTTATGATGAGGTAAGCCAAATCTTACAGGAAAGAGAGGGCTGGGCAGATTGCATATTCCTAGACTTCCAGAAAGCGTTTGACACTGTTCCACATGGGAGACTTATTAGGAAGCTGCACTCAATGGCTAGAATAGGTGGAAATGTTTTGGAATGGATAAAAACTTACTTAGAAGGAAGGGAACAGAGGGTTAGAGTAAGACACTCAGTGTCTGAATGGAGAAGAGTTAGTAGTGGAGTTCCACAGGGTTCAGTTTTTCGCCACTTTTGTTCCTTGTATATGTAAATGACCTACCAGAGTCTGTAAATTCATTCATGAATATGTTTGCAGATGATGCAAAGATTGTGAAGAAAGTAAACAACGAGAACAATGGTAGAGAACTTCAGGAGGATCTAAATAATCTGCATGAGTGGTCAGAAAAGTGGCTAATGAAATTCAGTACCTCAAAATGTAAGGTAATGAGAATGGGTACAAGTGCAAGAAGGCCCAAGCTTGCCTACTCGGTGGCTGGAGTACAACTTCAAGAGACAGAAAATGAGAGAGATCTAGGAGTAAACATACTGGCAGATTTGTCTCCAAAAATACATATAAATGGCATAGTAAGGGCAGCATATGCATTCTTATCAAATGTAAGGGTAGCCTTCAGGCACATGGACAAGGAAATGTTCAGAAATATTTATGTAACCTATGTGAGGCCAAAACTCGAATATGCAGCCCCCTTTTGGAATCCGCACTTGAAAAAGCACATAGCTAAGCTTGAAAAAGTTCAAAGACATGCCATTAACTGGTGCCAGAAATACGCAATCTCAGTTATGATGAGAGGCTGAGGGAATTAGACTTGCCATCACTCGAAGCTAGAAGAGTAAGGGGGGATATGGTGACAGTCTTTAAATTCCTTCATGGTTATGATAGAGTGGATAGGGATCGATATTTCGATATGGTTGGCTCTAGAACTAGAGGTCATAGTTTGAAGCTTCGTAAGAAAACTTCTTTGCAGGATGTAAGGAAATACTTTTTCAGTGTAAGAGTAGTTGATAATTGGAATTGGCTAAGCGAGGAGGTAGTTAATGCTATCTCAATCCATAGTTTTAAGGACAGGTACGATAAGTATCACTAAGTCTAAAATGGAACCGATGAGGAGACGGGAAGATACGAGCTTTGGGCTCTTTCCCGTAAACACAATTAGGTAATCACAATTAGGTAATCACAATACTTTTTCAGTGTAAGAGTAGTTGATAATTGGAATTGGCTAAGCGAGGAGGTAGTTAATGCTATCTCAATCCACAGTTTTAAGGACAGGTATGATAAGTATCACTAAGTATAAAATGGAACCGATCAGGAGACGGGAAGATACGAGCTTTGGGCTCTTTCCCGTAAACACAAGTATAAAATGGAACCGATCAGGAGACGGGAAGATACGAGCTTTGGGCTCAGTCCCGTAAACACAATTAGGTAAACACAATTAGGTAATCACACACACACACACACACACACACACACACACATATATATAAATATATATATATATATATATATATATATATATATATATATATATATATATATATATATATATATATATATATATATATATATATATATATATATATATATATATATATATATATATATATATATATATATATATATATATATATATATATATATATATATATATATATATATGTGTGTGTGTGTGTGTGTGTGATTACCTAATTGTGAGTGTGTGTGATTACCTAATTGTGATTACCTAATTGTGTTTACGGGAAAGAGCCCAAAGCTCGTATCTTCCCGTCTCCTGATCGGTTCCATTATAGACTTAGTGATACTTATTGTACCTGTCCTTAAAACTATGGATTGCGATAGCATTAACTACCTCCTCGCTTAGCGAATTCCAATTATCAACTACTCTTACACTGAAAAGTATTTCCTTACATCTTGCAAAGAAGTTTTCTTACGAAGCTTCAAACTATGACCTCTAGTTCTAGAGCCAGCCATATCGAAATATCGATCCCTATCCACTCTATCATAACCATGAAGGAATTTAAAGACTGTCACCATATCCCCCCTTACTCTTCTAGCTTCGAGTGATGGCAAGTCTAATTCCCTCAGCCTCTCATCATAACTGAGATTGCGTATTTCTGGCACCAGATTCGTGGCATGTCTTTGAACTTTTTCAAGCTTAGCTATGTGCTTTTTCAAGTGCGGATTCCAAAAGGGGGCTGCATATTCGAGTTTTGGCCTCACATAGGTTACATAAATATATCTGAACATTTCCTTGTCCATGTGCCTGAAGGCTACCCTTACATTTGATAAGAATGCATATGCTGCCCTTACTACGCCATTTATATGTATTTCTGGAGACAAATCTGCCAGTATGTTTACTCCTAGATCTCTCTCATTTTCTGTCTCTTGAAGTTGTACTCCAGCCACCGAGTAGTCAAGCTTGGGCCTTCTTGCACTTGTACCCATTCTCATTACCTTACATTTTGAGGTACTGAATTTCATTAGCCACTTTTCTGACCACTCATGCAGATTATTTAGATCCTCCTGAAGTTCTCTACCATTGTTCTCGTTTTTTACTTTCTTCACAATCTTTGCATCATCTGCAAACATATTCATGAATGAATTTACAGACTCTGGTAGGTCATTTACATATACAAGGAACAAAAGTGGCCCTAAAACTGAACCCTGTGGAACTCCACTACTAACTCTTCTCCATTCAGACACTGAGTGTCTTACTCTAACCCTCTGTTCCCTTCCTTCTAAGTAAGTTTTTATCCATTCCAAAACATATCCACCTATTCTAGCCATTGAGTGCAGCTTCCTTATAAGTCTCCCATGTGGAACAGTGTCAAACACTTTCTGGAAGTCTAGGAATATGCAATCTGCCCAGCCCTCTCTTTCCTGTAAGATTTGGCTTACCTCATCATAAAATTCTAATAAGTTTGTTACTGTTGATCTACCTTCTCTGAAGCCATGTTGCCTCACTGACAAAAAGTTGAAGGATTCCAAGTGAAGAGAGATATGTTTCCTTAGTAGTTTCTCCATAACTTTGCAAACTATGCTGGTCAAGGAAACTGGTCTATAGTTCAGAGCCGTATCCCTCCTTCCCTTTTTGAAGATAGGTATCACATTTGCTTGTTTCCAGCATCTTGGAATCTCCCCCGACTCCAGTGACTCCTTAAATATAATACTTAGTGCCACTGATATTGTGTTTGTGCATTTTTTAAGCACATGAGGGGATATGTCATCAGGACCTGTAGCTTTATGAACATCTAAATCCATCAGCGCTTTGCATACCTCTGTGGCTGTAAGGTTGATGTTCTCTAATACCGGCCCTTGAGCTTCTATCACTGCAATCTGAGGGGGTGGGGTATTTTCTACTGTAAATACTGACTGAAACTCCTTGTTCAATTCTTTGCAGATCTCTTCGTCCGTCTCAGTGATGCTTCCATCCGCTCTCTTTAGCCTTAAAACCTGTTCTTTTACCTTCAGTTTTCCTCTGATAAAGCTGTAGAAAAGCTTGGGATTTTCTTTAGCCTTCCTGGTGATGTCCCTCTCATAATCTCTCTCTGCCTCTCTCCTTTTACTTAGGTAGTCATTTCTTGCTCTTTTGTAGGTTTGCCAGGCATTTTTGTTTTTTCTCCTCCTATACCTTTTCCAGCATTTGTCTCTCCACTCCTTAGCTCTTTTACACCCATTATCGAACCATTTCTCTCTGGCATGAATTACACCTACTTTGGTGACAGGTATGCAGCAATCTACTATCTTCCCATATTTCTCACAAAAGATGTCATACATTTCTTGTACAGATTTGTTGTAAAATAAGGTTCTCCAGTCAATAACTGCAAAAAGCTCATTCATTTTGATGTAATCTCCTTCCGGATAGTTCCTCCTCATGTCCTCAGTGCCTCTACTCTCAGGAAGAATATCTTCAATGATATACTCCATCAACAACACACAGTGGTCACTCTTTCCAATTGGTGGTTCATACTCAATATTTTCAATATCCAACACATTATCTGTGAACACTAGATCAAGTAGTGATGGCTCATCCCCACCCCTGGCTCTTGTTGGTTCCATTACATGTTGGTGTAGGAAATTCCCTTGTACGCAATCTAGGAATCTTGCCCCGAATGAGTCCTCACCACTGTGTGGGTCAAGATTTATCCAATCTATCTCTTTATGATTAAAGTCTCCCATAATCAAAATCCGACATTTTTTCTCCCGTGCCATGTTAACAACTGAGTTTATGACTTCAATAGTACCTATATGACTTTCCTCATAAATTTCAAGCCTATTTTGGTTCCTTGGTGGGTTGTATACAACAGTTATTATAATGCTCTCTGACCCAGTATTTATGCGAGCAACAAGAAATTCCCTGAACTCACTTTCTATAGCCAAGTTTATTTCTTCAACTTGAATCCTCTCACTTATGAGCTGTGCTATCCCTCCACCAGTCCTCTCAGATCTTTCAACCCTTAGTATTCTGAAGCCCTTAGGAAAAACTGTGACACTGTTTATGTCCTCACTCAACTTAGTCTCTGTAATTGCTACTATATCTGCCTTACTGTTGTGAATCCTATCTTTTAATTCTACTGCCTTACCAGCTAATCCATCAGCATTTGTGCATAACAATCTTAATGAGGCCCCATCCCCTGATCTTCTGTCATTATCTTCTTTATCTCCCCTTTGTCTGGAAGTATTCTGTAACTAAAATTTTTCTTCTCTTCTTCATTTCTTTCATCATTTAACCTTCTTGCCTCTTGCAACAAGTTTTTGATCTTTCCCATCTCTTCCTGTGTTCTGTATCGTCTAATGAACACTTCTTTGCATTCTTGAAGGTCTTTTTGATTTTTTTTCTCAACAATATTTCCCTACATGTTTCCCCTCTCTCAAAGGTTACTTTTGTTGGTCTCGGCTTTCCTTCCCCCGAATATTTACCTAGTTGGTGTATGTTTACAATATCCTCAGGACCACATGCTACTCCAAGCTTTCTTATCAGGTCTACAACCCTAGCTTTATTTTCCTCAAGTCTCCCCTGCCATGTTGGCAACTGGGATTCACTTATGCCTGAGATTACCACTGTCTTCTCCTTATCAAGTGCCTGTCTGATGAGTGGGTTTGCCCTTTCCATCACAACGTCTTTCATTTTTTCGATTACTGTCTCTTTATAGTCAACTGTTTGTATGTTTTCCAGTGCCACCACCTTTACAGCCTCTTTTACTGCCACATTCCCCTTTAGTGCATCAGCAAAGGACGTTTTCATGGCATCATTTTCCATATTCAGCTCCTGGAACTCTTTTCTGAACTGTTCAATGTTTTCCTTAATCTGGACATTCCAAGCAGCAATCTCGTCTCTCTCAGAAGAGAGCAGTGAACTAACATCTAATTCCTTTAGGTTGTCATTCAGCTGTTTGTTTTTATCTTCTTGTTTAGAAATTCTAGATTCTAGTTGACTCTTTTCCCCTTCCAGCTTCTTTATTCTTTTTTCTAGTTCCTTTCTCTCCTGCCCTTGTGCTTTGTTTGCTTCCTCCAAAGATCTTATTTGTTCTCTGAGTGTTTCATTCTCTTTCATTTTTCCATCCATATTCCGAATTTTATCATCAAGGCTTATAACCATTTCCTCTAACTTCTTGATTCTCTGTTTAAGTCCCCTGATGACTACCCCTTCTCCCGACCCATGGGTGGGAGAGGTTTGGGACAGAGATGGCCTCATTTTTATGTTCTCCCTCTCACAGAATATAGAAAGAAGACGAGAAAGAGGAAAAAAAAGAAAAGAGAAAAACTTTTAATTTAGCTTCACACAGAATTTTTATATCTCCATATAAGTGCTATTTAGTGACTCAGTTTGTCTCTTTTCTGGTAACACACATCTTAACTTAAAAACTTGACCATGGTAATTTAAGTATAAAAAGAAAAAGAAAAACAAAAGTCAAACCTGAAGGAAAATTCGAATTTGTGTTTGAGGTGGCACCCACCTGTTTCTGCTATATATTCTTCCTAACTGATAAACTGACTTGCTAACCAAGATATGTTATCACGGGATTAGACTTTACATTTAACTCAATATATATACAAAATAAAAAAAAATAGTAAAAGAGAAAGCTAAAAGAAAAGCAAAAAAAATGAAGAAAATAAGACTGCTGTACTACTTGGCAACTTAACTCAGTACTGTTGACAGGTGGATATTTGGTAATTTTTTTTTTCTTTTATTATTCAATTATTTCGTGCATCAAACTAACTAACTAGTTAATATAAATGGGAAGGATACTGATTTTAACAATATTTAGAACCACAGGATCAGGTAAACGGCTTAAGAGCTTTCCCCAGTTTACACAAAAAATTAGGTAATGTGATGTGATGGCTCCACCTCTGGCAACTCTTCTAGATTTCCCTCAAGGCAGAACTGGACGGCAGCTTCTCTCTCTCCTCACGAAAATGTTCTCAATTTATTTTCCTTTAATATGAACAGTCTCGTCTTACAACAAATATAAGTTTTTGTACTCACAATACTCTGCAGGATTTCAGATTTATGGAAATTATGGTAAAGTTTTCCACTAAGCACTTAGTCACTCGAAACAATTAAAAATTTAAGAGGAGCAGTTTCGTGTGTCACTGAACGCGCGCGCGTGTGTGATTACCTAATTGTGATTACCTTTTTGTGTTTACGGGAAAGAGCCCAAAGCTCGTATCTTCCCGTCTCCTGATCGGTTCCATTTTAGACTTAGTGATACTTATCATACCTGTCCTTAAAACTATGGATTGAGATAGCATTAACTACCTCCTCGTTTAGCCAATTCCAATTATCAACTACTCTTACACTGAAAAAGTATTTCCTTACATCCTGCAAAGA
>JAXCGZ010012241.1:0-7500 GCA_037179515.1 Halocaridina rubra | reverse complement strand
CGCTCTGCTTTTATTATAGCTAGGAATCGCTGTACAGCTCAGATTCGAAGGTCTAAGGCTTCCTTTATAAGAAGGAAAGTTGATGACCTTAACTCCTCTCCCACTGACAAATGCTTCTGGTCCTTAGCCAAAAACCTCTCCAAAAACTTCTGTAACTCAAGCTTTCCCCTCTCATTCGTTCTGATGGTTCTATAGCTTGCTCTCCCACTGACAAAGCCACTCTCTTTGGCTCTCATTTTTCTGCCAACTCTTCTATCAACGATTCCAGCACACCTGTTCCTCAGTCTTTTCCCCTCTCTAACCCTATGCCCTCCCTTATCCTTTCTTCACGCAAAGTTCATAAGGTTCTTCGCTCTCTAAAGACAAACAAGGCATCTGGTCCCGATGGTATCCATGCAAGGTTCCTTAAGGAATTTGCAGATGAACTGGCTCCCGTGCTTTGCCGTCTTTTTCGCCTCATTCTGTCAACCAGTATCTATCCTTCATCTTGGAAGCATGCTCTAGTTCAACCTGTTCCTAAGAAGGGTGACCGCTCTATTCCTTCTAACTACCGACCTATTGCTCTAACCTCCTCTATTGCTAAAGTTTTCGAAACTTTGCTCAATGCTCACTTCTTGAAACGCCTTGAATCTAACTCACTTATCTCCGATCACCAGTACGGCTTCCGCAAGGCAAGATCCACTGGTGATCTCCTGTCCTATCTTACTCATGTATGGTCATCTTCTCTGAGGAACTATGGGGAATCCTTTGTCGTCGCCCTTGATATCTCTAAGGCTTTTGACAGAGTCTGGCACAAGGTTCTGTTGGCCAAACTCCCTGCCTACGGCTTTACCCCTTCTTTCTGTTCTCTGATTTCCAGTTTTCTTACTGACCGTTCTATACCTGTAGTTGTTGATGGCGCGACATCTAGCCCTTTCTCTGTGTCCAGTGGTGTTCCACAGGGCTCTGTTCTTTCACCTACTCTCTTCCTTCTCTTCATCAATGATCTTCTACAGTCCCCATCTTCCTCTCTTCTTCATGCCTTTGCCGATGACTCTACCCTTCACTTTTCCTCTGCCTTTTCTTCACAACCTTCATCTGTTACTCGTAATCAATCTCGTATCACCCTTTCTTCTACTCTTAACTCCGATTTGCAGAGAGTATCTGAATGGGGCACTCAAAATTTAGTTAAATTCAATGCCCCCAAGACACAGTTTCTGGCTATCTCTTTATCTTCTTCTCCTCCAGATAACCCTATTGTCTTCGAAACTCATGAAATTTACCCTCTTAACTCTATCAATATATTAGGAATCCACATAGCCTCTAACTTGTCTTGGAGGAATCACATAATCCAAATTTCTAAATCTTCATCCAAAAAATTGGGGATTTTGTTTCGTTTTTGTTATTACTTTTCCTCATTGCAGTTACTTAAAATTTACAAAGGTCTTATCCGCCCCTGCTTAGAATACTGCTCACACATCTGGGGTGCTTCTTCCTTTACATATCTTCTTGATAGGGTTCAATCTAATGCAGTCAGACTTATTAATGATCCTTCTCTTACTTCTAACTTGGATTCTCTCTCTCTTTGCCGTAAGGTATCTTCCCTTTCGCTTTTCTATCGCTACGACTTCCATCGCTGCTCTGATGAGTTGGCGAGTTGCATCCCTCCTCCACTGCCGAGGCCGCGTAACACTCGCCAAGCGGCCTCATCTCACAGGTACTGTGTCGAGATTTGTAGCTCGCGGATTGGTCGGTGCAGCGACTGCTTCTTCCCATCTACCTCCAGACTCTGGAACTCTCTTCCTCCTTCTGTCTTTCCTAGTTCTTATGACCTTTCATCCTTCAAAAAGCAGATCTATCGTCATATCAGAGCCTAGTCCTCCATATCTCTGGGTCCTCTTTACTTTGACTGTTTTTTCTGTGTCGTTTTCCTTTGTGTGATATTACCTCATCTCTGCCTTGCCCTTAACTTTTTCTTTTCCTTCGCCTCGGTATTTTCTCGGGCCCAGGCCTTTGTCGATGAGGGCAGTTTCTGCCTGTCCCGGTGTCACACTCTTAAAAAAAAAAAAAAAAATATATATATATATATATATATATATATATATATATATATATATATATATATATATATATATATATATATATATATATATATATATATATATATATATATATATATATATATATATATATATATATATATATATATATATATATATATATATATATATATATATATATATATATATATATATATATATATATATATATATATATATATATATATATATATATATATATATATATATATATATATATATATATATATATATATATATATATATATATATATATATATATATATATATATATATATATATATATATATATATATATATATATATATATATATATATATATATATATATATATATATATATATATATATATATATATATATATATATATATATATATATATATATATATATATATATATATATATATACATATATATATATATATATATATATATATATATATATATATATATATATATATATATATATATATATATATATATATATATATATATATATATATATATATATATATATATATATATATATATATATATATATATATATATATATATATATATATATATATATATATATATATATATATATATATTTATATATATATATATATATATATATATATATATAAATATATATTATATATATATATTATATATATACTATATATATATATATATATATAATATATATATATATATATATATATAAATATTTATATATATATATATATATATATATATATATATATATATATATATATATATATATATATATATATATATATATATATATATATATATATATATATATATATATATTTATATATATATATATATATATATATATATATATATATATATATATATATATATATATATATATATATATATATATATATATATATATATATATATATATATATATATATATATATATATATATATATATATATATATATATATATATGTATATATATATATATATATCTATATATATATATATATATATTATATATATATATATATATATATATATATATATATATATATATATATATATATATATATTGCCAAATATTTTCCAAATATTTAGAATACATACATGAATAAATATATACATTATATTCAGAGGCACTAGCCTGCTGAGCAAGAGCTCCTTGGTAGGCAGTTTAATATACATTTCGCATAATTTGAAGCATGACGGCAATAGTTAACAAAAGCTCCAATATAGCAATCTCATACTTATCTTTTAATAAAACAAAACAGTAGCCTGACTATAACCTGGACTTAATGATACACAATACTGTATTAATTATTAATCAACAGCTGCTTGATTTTTCCTTGTAAATAAATGCTGTTTGAGTTTCTTTTTAAATAAAGTTGTGCCAGTTATTGTTTTTAAATCTTCTGGTAATGCATTCCAACATTTTGGGCCAAAACAGTGAATAGAAAATTTGTACAAGGTTGTTCTCGGCTGTGGACATATCAAATTTATATTGTTTCCTCTGGTTCCATGGTTGTGTTGAATAAATCTAAATAATTTTCTGTTATCATATACATCACTACGTATAATATATGTCAGAAATATTGTATCAAGTAATTAAATTTAAGCAAGTTTAGCTCCTTGAATAAAGAGGAAGTTTAGTCATATTTTCCACTATATGTAATAGTTCTGATCAGTCTTTTCTGAGTTACAAATACATCCCTTACAATTGACGGCCAAGTACAACCCCAGATGGACAAACAGCATATAATAAGAGGATAACACAGGGAATCGTATATGCCTTTTAAGGCCTCATTTGTCAGGTTATGGCGAATCTTATACAAAACTCCACACATCTTGGACAGTTTTGAGCAGACAGATTGAATATGATATTTCCAAATTAAATTTTCATCAATAATTACTCCCAAAAATTTCTTACAAGCAACTCTTTTAACTTCATACCCATTCATATTAACTTGACCAATATTGTGTACTACAGATCTATTTTGAAATAAGATATAGTCAGTTTTGGAAACATTTAGCCTTAATTTATTAACAGAGACCCAGTTGTTAATTTTTTCTAGTTCACTATTTAAAACAGAATGCAGGTAGTCAAGGTTATTATCATGCAAGAGAAGGTTGGTGTCATCTGCATAAAGAATATATTTGAATTTATTACTAGCATTGGAAATATCATTTATATAAACCAAAAATAACAATGGGCCCAGTATTTATCCCCGCGGTACTCCCCTCTCAATAGTTTGCATCAAAGATGCTTTCCCATTACAATATACGGCTTGTTTTCTATTTTTCAAGTAGCTCTTAAATAACTGTAATGGTGTTCCCCTAATACCCACACAAGTTAGTTTTTCTATTAGTATATCATGGTCTAATGAGTCAAATGCTTTGGACAAGTCTAGGAAAACCCCTGCAACAAAGTTTTTATTTTCCAAATTTTGATAAACATCACTTGTAAAGTTCATTATTGCTTTTTCAGTGGTCTTATAATTACGGAATCCCTATTGATTTTTTGATTATAGGTTGAACTTTTCAAGGAATTCTTTAAGTCTGTGAACAATCGCTTTTTCAAACACTTTACTTAAGGACGGTAAGATTGAAATAGGTCTATAGTTATTTTCATCATCCACAGTGCCTGACTTAAATATAGGTATTACTTTCGCACTTTTTAGTTTGTCTGGAAAACATCCTTGCTGAAAACATAGATTGATTATGTGGGTAAGTGGAGTACCAATGTAATGGGCAGAGACCTGGAGTAGTTTTGATGGAATTTCATCATATCCCGACGCTGTATTTGGTTTTAAGGTTTTTATATATTTAGTGACTTCCTCCCTTGTTACAGGATACAAGTAAAACGAAAAGTCTGGTGGATTATTGAGAAACTGTTGGTGTAAGTTTTGTTGAACATTATGTCGTTCCTGTGTTGGTTGTGCTATAGTTAAGAAATGATTGTTAAAGATGTTAGCAGTGTGGTCATTATCGGTTTTTAAGTTGATTTCCTTCGAATGATTAATTTGTTTTCGTCCCATTAGGCTGTTTATTGTATTCCAGGTGGCCTTGCTGTTTCCTTGTTCCTTCTTAAGCTTATCCTGAAAATATAAATTTTTTGCAGCTTGGAGTAGTGTTACTAATTTGTTCCTGTAAGCTTTATATCTGGTTCCAAAAGACAAAGGCCATTTTGATGCAAGCCTTTCTAATTGATGTTTTTCTTTGATACTATTTTTTAATCCTGCAGTTATGTGTGGGCATCTGTTGTTTTTATTATTTACAGTCGATTTTCTTAGAGGAAAGCAGTCTAGAAATTTATCTCTAATTGTACAGTGAAATTTATTAAAAGCTTCATTTGCATTATTTAGGTCTATGATATGTTGCCATTTTTCATGTGATATATCTCTAGTAAATTTAGCTATGTTATCATCAGAGCAATGTCTTTTTTCTACATATGCATCAAATTTATGTTCTTCCTTTTTAAACTGGGAGTATACTGCGAAATGATCTGTTATGTCTGTGTACACTATGTAATTACTTATGTTGTCTTCAAGATTTTTGGTCCAGATATGATCGATTAGAGATGCACTATTTTCAGTTACTCTCGTAGGTTTAGTAGTTATTGGAAAGCAGCCACGTGAATACATTAAGTTTATAAAATCAGTTACTCTCTGATCATTTATTTTGAACAAATTTAAGTTCCAATCACAGAGTAAATAAATAGTTTTGTACTTTTTTATTGCTGCAAAATCAAATACTTTCAGTAAAGCTTCAAGGAATTCAGGCATGTTCCCCTTTGGTGGTCTATATACAGATGCAAAGAAGCAATTTTCCTTACCGTTATGTACCTGTACACTAACACATTCAATGAATCGTTCCATCAAACTGCACTCCTTTATAACACTCGAGCTATACTTATTAGCTACATACATACATACACCTCCACCTTTCCTATTTCTGTACTGAGTGAACATATTATACCCTGTTATATTATACAATGACTCAATATCATTATCCAGCCTAGTCTCTGAAAACCCCATTACATCACATATATTATTTTCTGCTAAGCATTGATCAACAAATATTTGAAGATCATTTGCAAGACTTCTAATGTTCATGCACAAAACCGAAAATGCATAAGATTTATTTAAATTTGAATACAGTTCATTTAAGTATATATAAATTGAAAAAGTGTTGGTTGCATTTCTCATATTATTCAAAAACAAATCTATTTCATTTTCAAGATCAAGTGGGTTAAATACCATCTTATGAAGCTCATTGATACATAAATAATTTTAAGTACTTTGTCGTTGTTTGTTAGCCTTATTAGTCATCATCACTAATGGAATAGTATGGGAGGTATCTATTTACAGCCATGGTGAAGATATAAATTACACTACTTTTACATTACTATTTACTATTACTAGTACTATTTACTTCTACCAAATCTTACAGGGTACTTCCTGCCATTTACTGGTTTAGGGTGGGAGCGTTTTATTGCTCCCGTGGGGGGAGACATGGCAGGAGAGGGTGCGGGTGATGACATAACACTCTCCCGCCCCGACCCACTCCCGCACTCCCCACCCCCGCACCACCCATCCTGGTCAACTCCTCATCCACGCCACTCACAGCACCCACAGCATCAGCCACACTTTCAGTGTTATATCTTCTTTCACAATGAGTTTCCTATGTTTAAAATAGGCAATTTTCCCTTCTGATCTAGCCTTTTTTAGTTGTGGCATCTGTGCAGATTTTATTGCCTGTGATGCGGCACACAGGTCATCATTAATGTAGATCTTGGTGCCTTTCAACTTTTTGGCATTTCGCATGACCGTCTCTCTGTCATAGTAGTTGGAGAAACGAGCCACTATGGTGCAAGGTTTGTCATCACAAAGTGGTCCCACCCTGTGCGCCCTCTCCAATGTCATGCATTCTAGATGTAATTTATCAGCTATCAGGGCTGATACCATCGTCATTGTTTGCTCCCAGGTCTCCCCATCGCTTCTCTCCTCTACACCGCTTAATAGGATGTTGTTTCTTCTGGAATAGTCTTCTTGATAATTCAAGCGTTCTTCTAAGGTGGTTATTTGTTGGTTTGCAGAAATTATTTGTAGAGATAGATTATCGATTGTTTCTTTGTCGTTAAGCTTATCTTTCTCATGAATTTTAATAGTCGATTTGAGGTCATCAATTTCTCTCTGGCTGAACTCCAGGCTTGTCGTCAAGTCGGAAACAGTGAATTCAAGTGATTATGGTGTAAAAGCCCATTAAATAAAATAAGGAAAATATATATATAAAAAGTACTTATTAATTTCGCGACCTAAACTGGTCACCTTCTCAAAGTACTTTGAGAAGGTGACCAGTTTAGGTCACGAAATTAATAAGTACTTTTTATATATATATTTTCGTTGTTTTATTTAATGGACTTTTTG
>JAXCGZ010012240.1:5000-34676 GCA_037179515.1 Halocaridina rubra | reverse complement strand
TAGTTTGAAGCTTCGTAAGAAATCTTCTTTGCAGGATGTAAGGAAATACTTTTTAAGTGTAAGAGTAGTTGATAATTGGAATTGGCTAAGCGAGGAGGTAGTTAATGCTATCTCAATCCATAGTTTTAAGGACAGGTATGATAAGTATCACTAAGTCTAAAATGGAACCGATCAGGAGACGGGAAGATACGAGCTTTGGGCTCTTTCCCGTAAACACAATTAGGTAATCACAATTAGGTAATCACACACACACACACATATATATATATATATATATATATATATATATATATATATATATATATATATATATATATATATATATATATATATATATATATATATATATATATATATACACACACACACATAAACATACACATATACATATACATAATACATATACATAAAGTCTAAATCCCGTGATAACATATCTTGGTTAGCAAGTCAGTTTATCAGTTAGGAAGAATATATAACAGAAACAGGTGGGTGCAACCTCGAACACAAATTCGAATTTTCCTTCAGGTTTGACTTTTGTTTTTCTTTTTCTTTTTATACTTAAATTACCATGGTCAAGTTATTAAGTTACGATGTGTGTTACCAGAAAGGAGACAAACTGAGTCACTAAATAGCACTTATATGGAGATATAAAAATTCTGTGTGAAGGTAAATTAGAAGTTTTACTCTTTTCTTTTTTTTTCCTCTTTCTCGTCTTCTTTCTATATTCTGTGAGAGGGAGAACATAAAAATGAAGCCATCTCTGTCCCAAACCTCTCCCACCCATGGGTCGGGAGAAGGGGTAGTCATCAGAGGACTTAAACAGAGAATCAAGAAGTTAGAGGAAATGGTTATAAGCCTTGAGGATAAAATTCGGAATATGGATGGAGAAATGAAAGAGAATGAAACACTCAGAGAACAAATAAGATCTTTGGAGGAAGCAAATAAAGCACAAGGGCAGGAGAGAAAGGAACTAGAAAAAAGAATAAAGAAGCTGGAAGGGGAAAAGAGTCAACTAGAATCTAGAATTTCTAAACAAGAAGATGAAAACAAACAGCTGAATGACAACCTAAAGGAATTAGATGTTAGTTCACTGCTCTCTTCTGAGAGAGACGAGATTGCTGCTTGGAATGTTCAGATTAAGGAAAACATTGAACAGTTCAGAAAAGAGTTCCAGGAGCTGAATATGGAAAATGATGCCATGAAAACGTCCTTTGCTGATGCACTAAAGGGGAATGTGGCAGTAAAAGAGGCTGTAAAGGTGGTGGCACTGGAAAACATACAAACAGTTGACTATAAAGAGACAGTAATCGAAAAAATGAAAGACGTTGTGATGGAAAGGGCAAACCCACTCATCAGACAGGCACTTGATAAGGAGAAGACAGTGGTAATCTCAGGCATAAGTGAATCAAAGGAGCCAACATGGCAGGGGAGACTTGAAGAAAATAAAGCTAACGTTGTAGACCTGATAAGAAAGCTTGGAGTAGTATGTGGTCCTGAGGATATTGTAAACATACACCAACTAGGTAAATATTCGAGGGAAGGAAAGCCGAGACCAACAAAAGTAACCTTTGAAAGAGGGGAGACATGTAGGGAAATATTGTTGAGAAAAAAAAGTCTAAAAGACCTTCAAGAATTCAAAGAAGTGTTCATTAGACGATACATAACACAGGAAGAGATGGGAAAGATCAAAAACTTGTTGCAAGAGGCAAGAAGGTTAAATGATGAAAGAAATGAAGAAGAGAAGAAAAATTTTCGTTACAGAATACTTCCAGACAAAGGGGAGATAAAGAAGATAATGACAGAAGATCAGGGGATGGGGCCTCATTAAGATTGTTATACACAAATGCTGATGGATTAGCTGGTAAGGCAGTAGAATTAAAAGATAGGATTCACAACAGTAAGGCAGATATAGTAGCAATTACAGAGACTAAGTTGAGTGAGGACATAAACAGTGTCACAGTTTTTCCTAAGGGCTTCAGAATACTAAGGGTCGAAAGATCTGAGAGGACTGGTGGAGGGATAGCACTGCTCATAAGTGAGAGGATTCAAGTTGAAGAAATAAACTTGGCTATAGAAAGTGAGTTCAGGGAATTTCTTGTTGCTCGCATAAATACTGGGTCAGAGAGCATTATAATAACTGTTGTATACAACCCACCAAGGAACCAAAATAGGCTTGAAATTTATGAGGAAAGTCATATAGGTACGATTGAAGTCATAAACTCAGTTGTTAACATGGCGTGGGAGAAAAAATGTAGGATTTTGATTATGGGAGACTTTAATCATAAAGAGATAGATTGGATAAATCTTGACCCACACAGTGGTGAGGACTCATTTGGGGCAAGATTCCTAGATTGCGTACAAGGGAATTTCCTACACCAACATGTAATGGAACCAACAAGGGCCAGGGGTGGGGATGAGCCATCACTACTTGATCTAGTGTTCACAGATAATGTGTTGGATATTGAAAATATTGAGTATGAACCACCAATTGGAAAGAGTGACCACTGTGTGTTGTTGATGGAGTATATCATTGAAGACATTCTTCCTGAGAGTAGAGGCACTGAGGACATGAGGAGGAACTATCCGAAAGGAGATTACATCAAAATGAATGAGCTTTTTGCAGTTATTGACTGGAGAACCTTATTTTACAACAAATCTGTACAAGAAATGTATGACATCTTTTGTGAGAAATATGGGAAGATAGTAGATTGCTGCATACCTGTCACCAAAGTAGGTGTAATTCATGCCAGAGAGAAATGGTTCGATAATGGGTGTAAAAGAGCTAAGGAGTAGAGAGACAAATGCTGGAAAAGGTATAGGAGGAGAAAAAACATAAATGCCTGGCAAACCTACAAAAGAGCAAGAAATGACTACCTAAGTAAAAGGAGAGAGGCAGAGAGAGATTATGAGAGGGACATCACCAGGAAGGCTAAAGAAAATCCCAAGCTTTTCCACAGCTTTATCAGGGGAAAACTGAAGGTAAAAGAACAGGTTTTAAGGCTAAAGAGAGCGGATGGAAGCATCACTGAGACGGACGAAGAGATCTGCAAAGAATTGAACAAGGAGTTTCAGTCAGTATTTAAAGTAGAAAATACCCCACCCCCTCAGATTGCAGTGATAGAAGCTCAAGGGCCGGTATTAGAGAACATCAACCTTACAGCCACAGAGGTATGCAAAGCGCTGATGGATTTAGATGTTCATAAAGCTACAGGTCCTGATGACATATCCCCTCATGTGCTTAAAAAATGCGCAAACACAATATCAGTGGCACTAAGTATCATATTTAAGGAGTCACTGGAGTCGGGGGAGATTCCAAGATGCTGGAAACAAGCAAATGTGATACCTATCTTCAAAAAGGGAAGGAGGGATACGGCTCTGAACTATAGACCAGTTTCCTTGACCATCATAGTTTGCAAAGTTATGGAGAAACTACTAAGGAAACATACTCTCTTCACTTGGAATCCTTCAACTTTTTGTCAGTGAGGCAACATGGCTTCAGAGAAGGAAGATCAACAGTAACAAACTTATTAGAATTTTATGATGAGGTAAGCCAAATCTTACAGGAAAGAGAGGGCTGGGCAGATTGCATATTCCTAGACTTCCAGAAAGCGTTTGACACTGTTCCACATGGGAGACTTATTAGGAAGCTGCAATCAATGGCTAGAATAGGTGGAAATGTCTTGGAATGGATAAAAACTTACTTAGAAGGAAGGGAACAGAGGGTTAGAGTAAGACACTCAGTGTCTGAATGGAGAAGAGTTAGTAGTGGAGTTCCACAGGGTTCAGTTTTAGGGCCACTTTTGTTCCTTGTATATGTAAATGACCTACCAGAGTCTGTAAATTCATTCATGAATATGTTTGCAGATGATGCAAAGATTGTGAAGAAAGTAAAAAACGAGAACAATGGTAGAGAACTTCAGGAGGATCTAAATAATCTGCATGAGTGGTCAGAAAAGTGGCTAATGAAATTCAATACTTCAAAATGTAAGGTAATGAGAATGGGTACAAGTGCAAGAAGGCCCAAGCTTGACTACTCGGTGGCTGGAGTACAACTTCAAGAGACAGAAAATGAGAGAGATCTAGGAGTAAACATACTGGCAGATTTGTCTCCAGAAATACATATAAATGGCGTAGTAAGGGCAGCATATGCATTCTTATCAAATGTAAGGGTAGCCTTCAGGCACATGGACAAGGAAATGTTCAGAAATATTTATGTAACCTATGTGAGGCCAAAACTCGAATATGCAGCCCCCTTTTGGAATCCGCACTTGAAAAAGCACATAGCTACGCTTGAAAAAGTTCAAAGACATGCCACGAAACTGGTGCCAGAAATACGCAATCTCGGTTATGATGAGAGGCTGAGGGAATTAGACTTGCCATCACTCGAAGCTAGAAGAGTAAGGGGGGATATGGTGACAGTCTTTAAATTCCTTCATGGTTATGATAGAGTGGATAGGGATCGATATTTCGATATGGCTGGCTCTAGAACTAGAGGTCATAGTTTCAATCTTGGTAAGAAAACTTCTTTGCAGGATGTAAGGAAATACTTTTTCAGTGTAAGAGTAGTTGAGAATTGGAATTGGCTAAGCGAGGAGGTAGTTAATGCTATCTCAATCCATAGTTTTAAGGACAGGTATGATAAGTATCACTAAGTCTAAAATGGAACCGATCAGGAGACGGGAAGATACGAGCTTTGGGCTCTTTCCCGTAAACACAATTAGGTAATCACAATTAGGTAATCACACTATATATATATATATATATATATATATATATATATATATATATATATATATATATATATATATATATATGTATGTGATTACGTAATTGTGATTACCTAATTGTGTTTACGGGAAAGAGCCCAAAGCTCGTATCTTCCCGTCTCCTGATCGGTTCCATTTTAGACTTAGTGATACTTATCATACCTGTCCTTAAAACTATGGATTGAGATAGCATTAACTACCTCCTCGCTTAGCCAATTCCAATTCTCAACTACTCTTACACTGAAAAAGTATTTCCTTACATCCTGCAAAGAAGTTTTCTTACCAAGATTGAAACTATGACCTCTAGTTCTAGAGCCAGCCATATCAAAATATCGATCCCTATCCACTCTATCATAACCATGAAGGAATTTAAAGACTGTCACCATATCCCCCCTCACTCTTCTAGCTTCGAGTCATGGTAAGTCTAATTCCCTCAGCCTCTCATCGTAACTGAGATTGCGTATTTCTGGCACCAGTTTCGTGGCATGTCTTTGAACTTTTTCAAGCTTAGCTATGTGCTTTTTCAAGTGTGGATTCCAAAAGGGGGCTGCATATTCGAGTTTTGGCCTCACATAGGTTACATAAATATTTCTGAACATTTCCTTGTCCATGTGCCTGAAGGCTACCCTTACATTTGATAAGAATGCATATGCTGCCCTTACTATGCCATTTATATGTATTTCAGGAGACAAATCTGCCAGCATGTTTACTCCTAGATCTCTCTCATTTTCTGTCTCCTGAAGTTGTACTCCAGCCACCGAGTAGTCAAGCTTGGGCCTTTTTGCACTTGTACCCATTCTCATTACCTTACATTTTGAAGTATTGAATTTCATTAGCCACTTTTCTGACCACTCATGCAGATTATTTAGATCCTCCTGAAGTTCTCTACCATTGTTCTCGTTTTTTACTTTCTTCACAATCTTTGCATCATCTGCAAACATATTCATGAATGAATTTACAGACTCTGGTAGGTCATTTACATATACAAGGAACAAAAGTGGCCCTAAAACTTAACCCTGTGGAGCTCCACTACTAACTCTTCTCCATTCAGACACTGAGTGTCTTACTCTAACCCTCTGTTCCCTTCCTTCTAAGTAAGTTTTTATCCATTCTAAAACACTTCCACCTATTCTAGCCATTGATTGCAGCTTCCTAATAAGTCTCCCATGTGGAACAGTGTCAAACGCTTTCTGGAAGTCTAGGAATATGCAATCTGCCCAGCCCTCTCTTTCCTGTAAGATTTGGCTTACCTCATCATAAAATTCTAATAAGTTTGTTACTGTTGATCTACCTTCTCTGAAGCCATGTTGCCTCACTGACAAAAAGTTGAAGGATTCCAAGTGAAGAGAGATATGTTTCCTTAGTAGTTTCTCCACAACTTTGCAAACTATGCCGGTCAAGGAAACTGGTCTATTGTTCAGAGCCGTATCCCTCCTTCCCTTTTTGAAGATAGGTATCACATTTGCTTGTTTCCAGCATCTTGGAATCTCCCCCGACTCCAGTGACTCCTTAAATATGATACTTAGTGCCACTGATATTGTGTTTGCGCATTTCTTAAGCACATGAGGAGATATGTCATCAGGACTTGTAGCTTTATGAACATCTAAATCCATCAGCGCTTTGCATACCTCTATGGCTGTAAGGTTGATGTTCTCTAATACCTGCCCTTGAGCTTCTATCACTGCAATCTGAGGGGGTGGGGTATTTTCTACTGTAAATACAGACTGAAACTCCTTGTTCAATTCTTTGCAGATCTCTTCATCCGTCTCAGTGATGCTTCCATCCTCTCTCTTTAGCCTTAAAACCTGTTCTTTTACCTTCAGTTTTCCTCTGATAAAGCTGTGGAAAAGCTTGGGATTTTCTTTAGCCTTCCTGGTGATGTCCCTCTCATAGTCTCTCTCTGCCTCTCTCCTTTTACTTAGGTAGTCATTTCTTGCTCATTTGTATGTATGTATGTATGTATGTGATTACCTAACTGTGATTACCTAATTGTGTTTACGGGAAAGAGCCCAAAGCTCGTATCTTCCCGTCTCCTGATCGGTTCCATTTTAGACTTAGTGATACTTATCATACCTGTCCTTAAAACTATGGATTGAGATAGCATTAACTACCTCCTCGCTTAGCCAATTCCAATTATCAACTACTCTTACACTGAAAAAGTATTTCCTTACATCCTGCAAAGAACTTTTCTTACGAAGCTTCAAACTATGACCTCTAGTTCTATAGCCAGCCATATCAAAAAATCGATCCCTATCCACTCTATCATAACCATGAAGGAATTTAAAGACTGTCACCATATCCCCCCCTTACTCTTCTAGCTTCGAGTGATGGTAAGTCTAATTCCCTCAGCCTCTCATCATAACTGAGATTGCGTATTTCTGGCACCAGTTTTGTGGCATGTCTTTGAACTTTTTCAAGCTTAGCTATGTGCTTTTTCAAGTGTGGATTCCAAAAGGGGGCTGCATATTCGAGTTTTGGCCTCACATAGGTTACATAAATATTTCTGAAAATTTCCTTGTCCATGTGCCTGAAAGCTACCCTTACATTTGATAAGAATGCATATGCTGCCCTTACTATGCCATTTATATGTATTTCTGGAGACAAATCTGCCAGTATGTTTACTCCTAGATCTCTCTCATTTTCTGTCACTTGAAGTTGTACTCCATCCACCGAGTAGTCAAGCTTGGGCCTTCTTGCACTTGTACCCATTCTCATTACCTTACATTTTGAAATATTGAATTTCATTAGCCACTTTTCTGACCACTCATGCAGATTATACAGATCCTCCTGAAGTTCTCTACCATTGTTCTCGTTTTTTACTTTCTTCACAATCTTTGCATCATCTGCAAACATATTCATGAATGAATTTACAGACTCTGGTAGGTCATTTACATATACAAGGAACAAAAGTGGCCCTAAAACTGAACCCTGTGAAACTCCACTACTAACTCTTCTCCATTCAGACACTGAGTGTCTTACTCTAACCCTCTGTTCCCTTCCTTCTAAGTAAGTTTTTATCCATTCTAAAACATTTCCACCTATTCTAGCCATTGATTGCAGCTTCCTAATAAGTCTCCCATGTGGAACAGTGTCAAACGCTTTCTGGAAGTCTAGGAATATGCAATCTGCCCAGCCCTCTCTTTCCTGTAAGATTTGGCTTACCTCATCATAAAATTCTAATAAGTTTGTTACTGTTGATCTACCTTCTCTGAAGCCACGTTGCCTCACTGACAAAAAGTTGAAGGATTCCAAGTGAAGAGAGATATGTTTCCTTAGTAGTTTCTCCATAACTTTGCAAACTATGCTGGTCAAGGAAACTGGTCTATAGTTCAGAGCCGAATCCCTCTTTCCCTTTTTGAAGATAGGTATCACATTTGCTTGTTTCCAGCATCTTGGAATCTCCCCCGACTCCAGTGACTTTTCAAATATGATACTTAGTGCCACTGATATTGAGTTTGCGCATTTTTTAAGCACATGAGGGGATATGTCAACAGGATCTGTAGCTTTATGAACATCTAAATCCATCAGCGCTTTGCATACCTCTGTGGCTGTAAGGTTGATGTTCTCTAATACCGGCCCTTGAGCTTCTATCACTGCAATCTGAGGGGGTGGGGTATTTTCTACTGTAATTACAGACTGAAACTTCTTGTTCAATTCTTTGCAGATCTCTTCATCCGTCTCAGTGATGCTTCCATCCTCTCTCTTTAGCCTTAAAACCTGTTCTTTTACCTTCAGTTTTACTCTGAAAAAACTGTGGAAAAGCTTGGGATTTTCTTTAGCCTTCCTGGTGCTGTCCCTCTCATAGTCTCTCTCTGCCTCTCTTCTTTTACTTAGGTAGTCATTTCTTGCTCTTTTGTAGGTTTGCCAGGCATTTATGTTTTTTCTCCTCCTATACCTTTTCCAGCATTTGTCTCTCTACTCCTTAGCTCTTTTACACCCATTATCGAACCATTTCTCTCTGGCATGAATTACACCTACTTTGGTGACAGGTATGCAGCAATCTACTATCTTCCCATATTTCTCACAAAAGATGTCATACATTTCTTGTACAGATTTGTTGTAAAATAAGGTTCTCCAGTCAAGAACTGCAAAAAGCTAATTCATTTTGATGTAATCCCCTTTCGGATAGTTCCTCCTCATGTCCTCAGTGCCTCTACTCTCAGGAAGAATATCTTCAATGATATACTCCATCTACAACACACAGTGGTCACTCTTTCCAATTGGTGGTACATACTCAATTTTTTCAATATCCAACACATTATCTGTGAACACTAGATCAAGTAGTGATGGCTCATCCCCACCCCTGGCCCTTGTTGGTTCCATTACATGTTGGTGTAGGAAATTCCCTTGTACGCAAGCTAGGAATCTTGCCCCGAATGAGTCCTCACCACTGTGTGGGTCAAGATTTATCCAATCTATCTCTTTATGATTAAAGTCTCCATAATCAAAATCCTACATTTTTTTTCCCGTGCCATGTTAACAACTGAGTTTATGACTTCAATAGTACCTATATGATTTTCCTCATAAACTTCAAGCCTATTTTGGTTCCTTGGTGGGTTGCATACAACAGTTATTATAATGCTCTCTGACCCAGTATTTATGCGAGCAACAAGAAATTCCTTGAACTCACTTTCTATAGCCAAGTTTATTTCTTCAACTTGAATCCTTTCACTTATGAGCAGTGCTATCCCTCCACCAGTCCTCTCAGATCTTTCAACCCTTAGTATTCTGAAGCCCTTAGGAAAAACTGTGACATTGTTTATGTCCTCACTCAACTTAGTCTCTGTAATTGCTACTATATCTGCCTTACTGTTGTGAATCCTATCTTTTAATAATACTGCCTTACCAGCTAATCCATCAGCATTTGTGTATGACAATCTTAATGAGGCCCCATCCCCTGATCTTCTGTCATTATCTTCTTTATCTCCCCTTTGTCTGGAAGAACTCTGTAATGAAAATTTTTCTTCTCTTCTTCATTTCTTTCATCATTTAACCTTCTTGCCTCTTGCAACAAGTTTTTGATCTTTCCCATCTCTTCCTGTGTTCTGTATCGTCTAATGAACACTTCTTTGAATTCTTGAAGGTCTTTTAGACTTTTTTTCTCAACAATATTTCCCTACATGTTTCCCCTCTCTCAAAGGTTACTTTTGTTGGGCTCGGCTTTCCTTCCCTCGAATATTTACCTAGTTGGTGTATGTTTACAATATCCTCAGGACCACATACTACTCCAAGCTTTCTTATCAGGTCTACAACCCTAGCTTTATTTTCTTCAAGTCTCCCCTGCCATGTTGGCTCCTGGGATTCGCTTATGCCTGAGATTACCACTGTCTTCTCCTAATCAAGTGCCTGTCTGATGAGTGGGTTTGCCCTTTCCATCACAACGTCTTTCATTTTTTTGATTACTGTCTCTTTATAGTCAACTGTTTGTATGTTTTCCAGTGCCACCACCTTTACAGCCTCTTTTACTGCCACATTCCCCTTTAGTGCCTCAGCAAAGGAAGTTTTCATGGCATCATTTTCCATATTCAGCTCCTGGAACTCTTTTCTGAACAGTTCAATGTTTTCCTTAATCTGGACATTCCAAGCAGCAATCTCGTCTCTCTCAGAAGAGAGCAGGGAACTAACATCTAATTCCTTTAGGTTGTCATTCAGCTGTTTGTTTTTATCTTCTTGTTTAGAAATTCTAGATTCTAGTTGACTCTTTTCCCCTTCCAGCTTCTTTATTCTTTTTTCTAGTTCCTTTCTCTCCTGCCCTTGTGCTTTATTTGCTTCCTCCAAAGATCTTATTTGCTCTCTGAGTGTTTCGTTCTCTTTCATTTCTCCATCCATATTCCGAATTTTTTCATCAAGGCTTATAACCATTGCCTCTAAATTCTTGATTTTCTGTTTAAGTCTCCTAATGGCTACCCATCCTACCGACCCATGGATGGGGGAGGTTTGGGACAGAGATGGCCACATTTTTATGTTCTCCCTCTCACAGACTATAAAAAGAAGAAGAGAAAGAGGAAAAAAAAGAGAAAAACTTTTATTTAAGCTTCACACAGAATTTTTATATCTCCATATAAGTGCTATTTAGTGACTCAATTTATCTCTTTTCTAGTAACACACATCGTAACTTAAAAACTTGACCATGGCAATTTAAGGATAAAAAAAAAAGAAAAAAAATGCAACAAAACAAAAGTCAAACCTGAAGGAAAATTCGATTTTGTGTCTAAAGAGACACCCGCCTGTGTGTGATTACCTAATTGTGATTACCTAATTGTGTTTACGGGAAAGAGCCCAAAGCTCGTATCTTCCCGTCTCCTGATCGGTTCCATTTTAGACTTAGTGATACTTATCATACCTGTCCTTAAAACTATGGATTGAGATAGCATTAACTACTCCTCGCTTAGCCAATTAAAATTATCAACTACTCTTACACTGAAAAAGTATATCCTTACATCCTGCAAAGAACTTTTCTTACGAAGCTTCAAACTATGACCTCTAGTTCTAGAGCCAGCCATATCAAAATATCGATCCCTATCCACTCTATCATAACCATGAAGGAATTTAAAGACTGTCACCATATCCCCCCTCACTCTTCTAGCTTCGAGTGATGGTAAGTCTAATTCCCTCAGCCTCTCATCAAAACTGAGATTGCATATTTCTGGCACCAGTTTCGTAGCATGTCTATGAACTTTTTCAAGCTTAGCTATGTGCTTTTTCAAGTGCGGATTCCAAAAGGGGGCAGAATATTCGAGTTTTGGCCTCACATAGGTTACATAAATATTTTTGAACATTTCCTTGTCCATGTGCCTGAAGGCTACCCTTACATTTGATAAGAATGCATATGCTGCCCATACTATGACATTTATATGTATTTCTGGAGACAAATCTGCCAGTATGTTTATTCCTAGATCTCTCTCATTTTCTGTCTCTTGAAGTTGTACTCCAGCCACCGAGTAGTCAAGCTTGGGCCTTCTTGCACTTGTACCCATTCTCATTACCTTACATTTTGAAGTATTGAATTTGTGTGTGTGTATGTGTGTGTGTGTGATTACCTAATTGTGATTGCCTAATTGTGTTTACGGGAAAGAGCCCAAAGCTCGTATCTTCCCGTCTCCTGATCGGTTCCATTTTAGACTTAGTGATACTTATCATACCTGTCCTTAAAACTATGGATTGAGATAGCATTAACTACCTCCTCGCTTAGCCAATTCCAATTATCAACTACTCTTACACTGAAAAAGTATTTCCTTACATCCTGCAAAGAACTTTTCTTATGAAGCTTCAAACTATGACCTCTAGTTCTAGAGACAGCCATATCAAAATATCGATCCCTATCCACTCTATCATAACCATGAAGAAACTTAAAGACTGTCACCATATCCCCCCTCACTCTTCTAGCTTCGAGTGATGGTAAGTCTAATTCCCTCAGCCTCTCATCATAACTGAGATTGCGTATTTCTGACACCAGTTTCGTGGCATGTCTTTGAACTTTTTCAAGCTTAGCTATGTGCTTTTTCAAGTGCGGATTCCAAAAGGGGGCAGAATATTCGAGTTTTGGCCTCACATAGGTTACATAAATATTTTTGAACATTTCCTTGTCCATGTGCCTGAAGGCTACCCTTACATTTGATAAGAATGCATATGCTGCCCTTACTATGACATTTATATGTATTTCTGGAGACAAATCTGCCAGTATGTTTATTCCTAGATCTCTCTCATTTTCTGTCTCTTGAAGTTGTACTCCAGCCACCGAGTAGTCAAGCTTGGGCCTTCTTGCACTTGTACCCATTCTCATTACCTTACATTTTGAAGTATTGAATTTGTGTGTGTGTATGTGTGTGTGTGTGATTACCTAATTGTGATTGTCTAATTGTGTTTACGGTAAAGAGCCCAAAGCTCGTATCTTCCCGTCTCCTGATCGGCTGCATTTTAGACTTAGTGATACTTATCATACCTGTCCTTAAAACTATGGATTGAGATAGCATTAACTACCTCCTCGCTTAGCCAATTCCAATTATCAACTACTCTTACACTGAAAAAGTATTTCCTTACATCCTGCAAAGAAGTTTTCTTACGAAGCTTCAAACTATGACCTCTAGTTCTAGAGACAGCCATATCAAAATATCGATCCCTATCCACTCTATCATAACCATGAAGAAATTTAAAGACTGTCATCATATCCCCACTCACTCTTCTAGCTTCGAGTGATGGTAAGTCTAATTCCCTCAGCCTCTCATCATAACTGAGATTGCGTATTTCTGGCACCAGTTTCGTGGCATGTCTTTGAACTTTTTCAAGCTTAGCTATGTGCTTTTTCAAGTGCGGATTCCAAAAGGGGGCAGAATATTCGAGTTTTGGCCTCACATAGGTTACATAAATATTTTTGAACATTTCCTTGTCCATGTGCCTGAAGGCTACCCTTACATTTGATAAGAATGCATATGCTGCCCTTACTATGACATTTATATGTATTTCTGGAGACAAATCTGCCAGTATGTTTATTCCTAGATCTCTCTCATTTTCTGTCTCTTGAAGTTGTACTGCAGCCACCGAGTAGTCAAGCTTGGGCCTTCTTGCACTTGTACCCATTCTCATTACCTTACAGTTTGAAGTATTGAATTTGTGTGTGTGTATGTGTGTGTGTGTGATTACCTAATTGTGATTGCCTAATTGTGTTTACGGGAAAGAGCCCAAAGCTCGTATCTTCCCGTCTCCTGATCGGTTGCATTTTAGACTTAGTGATGCTTATCATACCTGTCCTTAAAACTATGGATTGAGATAGCATTAACTACCTCCTCGCTTAGCCAATTCCAATTATCAACTACTCTTACACTGAAAAAGTATTTCCTTACATCCTGCAAAGAAGTTTTCTTACGAAGCTTCAAACTATGACCTCTAGTTCTAGAGCCAGCCATATCAAAATATCGATCCCTATCCACTCTATCATAACCATGAAGAAATTTAAAGACTGTCACCATATCCCCCCTCACTCTTCTAGCTTCGAGTGATGGTAAGTCTAATTCCCTCAGCCTCTCATCATAACTGAGATTGCGTATTTCTGGCACCAGTTTCGTGGCATGTCTTTGAACTTTTTCAAGCTTAGCTATGTGCTTTTTCAAGTGCGGATTCCAAAAGGGGGCTGCATATTCGAGTTTTGGCCTCACATAGGTTACATAAATATTTTTGAACATTTCCTTGTCCATGTGCCTGAAGGCTACCCTTACATTTGATAAGAATGCATATGCTGCCCTTACTATGCCATTTATATGTATTTCTGGAGACAAATCTGCCAGTATGTTTACTCCTAGATCTCTCTCATTTTCTGTCTCTTGAAGTTGTACTCCAGCCACCGAGTAGTCAAGCTTGGGCCTTCTTGCACTTGTACCCATTCTCATTACCTTACATTTTGAAGTATTGAATTTCATTAGCCACTTTTCTGACCACTCATGCAGATTATTTAGATCCTCCTGAAAAATTCTCTACCGTTGTTCTTGTTTTTTACTTTCTTCACAATCTTTGCATCATCAGCAAACATATTCATGAATGAATTTACAGACTCTGGTAGGTCATTTACATATACAAGGAACAAAAGTGGCCCTAAAACTCAACCCTGTGGAACTCCACTACTAACTCTTCTCCATTCAGACACTGAGTGTCTTACTCTAACCCTCTGTTCCCTTCCTTCTAAGTAAGTTTTTATCCATTCCAAAACATTTCCACCTATTCTAGCCATTGATTGCAGCTTCCTAATAAGTCTCCCATGTGGAACAGTGTCAAACGCTTTCTGGAAGTCTAGGAATATGCAATCTGCCCAGCCCTCTCTTTCCTGTAAGATTTGGCTTACCTCATCATAAAATTCTAATAAGTTTGTTACTGTTGATCTACCTTCTCTGAAGCCATGTTGCCTCACTGACAAAAAGTTGAAGGATTCCAAGTGAAGAGAGATATGTTTCCTTAGTAGTTTCTCCATAACTTTGCAAACTATGCTGGTCAAGGAAACTGGTCTATAGTTCAGAGCCGTATCCCTCCTTCCCTTTTTGAAGATAGGTATCACATTTGCTTGTTTCCAGCATCTTGGAATCTCCCCCGACTCCAGTGACTCCTTAAATATGATACTTAGTGCCACTGATATTGTGTTTGCGCATTTCTTAAGCACATGAGGGGATATGTCATCAGGACCTGTAGCTTTATGAACATCTAAATCCATCAGCGCTTTGCATACCTCTGTGGCTGTAAGGTTGATGTTCTCTAATACCGGCCCTTGAGCTTCTATCACTGCAATCTGAGGGGGTGGGGTATTTTCTACTGTAAATACTGACTGAAACTCCTTGTTCTATTCTTTGCAGATCTCTTCATCCGTCTCAGTGATGCTTCCATCCGCTCTCTTTAGCCTTAAAACCTGTTCTTTTACCTTCAGTTTTCCTCTGATAAGGCTGTGGAAAAGCTTGGGATTTTCTTTAGCCTTCCTGGTGATGTCCCTCTCATAGTCTCTCTCTGCCTCTCTCCTTTTACTTAGGTAGTCATTTCTTGCTCTTTTGTAGGTTTGCCAGGCATTTATGTTTTTTCTCCTCCTATACCTTTTCCAGCATTTGTCTCTCCACTCCTTAGCTCTTTTACACCCATTATCGAACCATTTCTCTCTGGCACGAATTACACCTACTTTGGTGACAGGTATGCAGCAATCTACTATCTTCCCATATTTCTCACAAAAGATGTCATACATTTCTTGTACAGATTTGTTGTAAAATAAGGTTCTAAAGTCAAGAACTGCAAAAAGCTCATTTATTTTGATGTAATCTCCTTTCGGATAGTTCCTCCTCATGTCCTCAGTGCCTCTACTCTCAGGAAGAATATCTTCAATGATATACTCCATCAACAACACACAGTGGTCACTCTTTCCAATTGGTGGTTCATACTCAATATTTTCAATATCCAACACATTATCTGTGAACACTAGAACAAGTAGTGATGGCTCATCCGCACCCCTGGACCTTGTTGGTTCCATTACATGTTGGTGTAGGAAATTCCCTTGTACGCAATCTAGGAATCTTGCCCCGAATGAGTCCTCACCACTGTGTGGGTAAAGATTTATCCAAGCTATCTCTTTATGATTAAAGTCTCCCATAATCAAAATCCTACATTTTTTTCCCGTGCCATGTTAACAACTGAGTTTATGACTTCAATAGTACCTATATGACTTTCCTCATAAACTTCAAGCCTATTTTGGTTCCTTGGTGGGTTGTATACATTAGTTATTATAATGCTCTCTGACCCAGTATTTATGCGAGCAACAAGAAATTCCTTGAACTCACTTTCTATAGCCAAGTTTATTTCTTCGACTTGAATCCTATCACTTATGAGCAGTGCTATCCCTCCACCAGTCCTCTCAGATCTTTCAACCCTTAGTATTCTGAAACCCTTAGGAAAAACTGTGACACTGTTTATGTCCTCACTCAACTTAGTCTCTGTAATTGCTACTATATCTGCCTTACTGTTGTGAATCCTATCTTTTAATTCTACTGCCTTACCAGCTAATCCATCAGCATTTGTGTATAACAATCTTAATGAGGCCCCATCCCCTGATCTTCTGTCATTATCTTCTTTATCTCCATCAATTGTTTTAAGGACAGGTATGATAAGTATCACTAAGTATAAAATGGAAGCGATCAGGAGACGGGAAGATACGAGCTTTTGGCTCTTTCCCGTAAACACAATTAGGTAATCACAATTAGGTAATCACACACACATATATACATTAAATTTTTAATTGTTTCGAGTGACTAAGTGCTTAGTGGAAAACTTTACCATAATTTCCCTAAATCTGAAATCCTGCAGAGTATTGTGAGTACAAAACTTATATTTGTTGTATGACGAGACTGTCCAAAATATTAAAGGAAAAAAAATTGAGAACATTTTTCGTGAGGGGAGAGAGATGCTGCCGTCCAGTTCTGCCATGAAGGAAATTTAGAAGAGTTGCCAGAGGTGAAGCCATCACATCACATTACCTAATTTTTTGTGTAAACTGGGGAAAGCTCTTAAGCCGTTTACCTGATCCTGTGGTTCCATATATTGTTAAAATCAGTATCCTTCCCATTTATATTAACTTGTTAGTTAGTTTGATACACGAAATAATTGAATAAGTAAAAAAAACAAAAACAAACAAATATCCACCTGTCAACAGTACTGAGTTAAGTTGCCAAGTAGTACAGCTGTCTTATTTTCTTCATTTTTTTTTTGCTTTTCTTTTAGCTTTCTCTTTTACTATTTTGTTTTTATTTTGTATATATATTGAGTTAAATGTAAAGTCTAATCTTGTGATAACATACCTTGTTTAGCAAGTGAGTTTATCAGTTAGGAAGAATATATAGCAGAAACAGGTGGGTGCCCCCTCAGACACAGGTTAGAATTTTTCCTTCAGGTTTGACTTTTGTTTTGTTGCATTTTTTTTTCTTTTTCTTTTTATCCTTAAATTACCATGGTCAAGTTTTTAAGTTAAGATGTGTGTTACCAGAAAAGAGATAAACTGAGTCACTGAATAGCACTTATATGGAGATATAAAAATTCTGTGTGAAGCTTAATTAAAAGTTTTTCTCTTTTTTTTTTCCTCTTTCTCGTCTTCTTTCTATATTCTCTGAGAGGGAGAACATAAAAATGACACCATCTCTGTCCCAAACCTCTCCCATCCATTGGTCGGTAGGAGGGGTAGCCATCAGGAGACTCAAACAGAAAATAAAAAATTTAGAGGAAATTTTTATAAGCCTTGATGATAAAATTCAGAATACGGTTGGAGAAATGAAAGAGAATGAAACACTCAGAGAGCAAATAAGATCTTTGGAGGAAGCAAATAAAGCACAAGGGCAGGAGAGAAAGGAACTAGACAAAAGAATAAAAAAGATGGAAGGGGAAAAGAGTCAACTAGAATCTAGACTTTCTAAACAAGAAGATAAAAACAAACAGCTGAATGACAACCTAAAGGAATTAGATGTTAGTTCACTGCTCTCTTCTGAGAGAGACGAGATTGCTGCTTGGAATGTCCAGATTAAGGAAAACATTGAACAGTTCAGAAAAGAGTTCCAGGAGCTGAATATGGAAAATGATGCCATGAAAACTTCCTTTGCTGATGCACTAAAGGGGAATGTGGCAGTAAAAGAGGCTGTAAAGGTGGTGGCACTGGAAAACATACAAATAGTTGACTATAAAGAGACAGTAATCGAAAAAATGAAAGACGTTGTGATGGAAAGGGCAAACCCACTCATCAGACAGGCACTTGATAAGGAGAAGACAGTGGTAATCTCAGGCATAAGTGAATCAAAGGACCCAACATGGCAGGGGAGACTTGAAGAAAATAAAGCTAGGGTTTTAGACCTGATAAGAAAGCTTGGAGTAGTATGTGGTCCTGAGGATATTGTAAACATACACCAACTAGGTAAATATTCGAGGGAAGGAAAGCCGAGACCAACAAAAGTAACCTTTGAGAGAGGGGAAACATGTAGGGAAATATTGTTGAGAAAAAAAAGTCTAAAAGACCTTCAAGAATTCAAAGAAGTGTTCATTAGACAATACAGAACACAGGAAGAGATGGGAAAGATCAAAAACTTGTTGCAAGAGGCAAGAAGGTTAAATGATGAAAGAAATGAAGAAGAGAAGAAAAGTTTTCATTACAGAGTTCTTCCAGACAAAGGGAAGATAAAGAAGATAATGACAGAAGATCAGGGGATGGGGCCTCATTAAGATTGTTATACACAAATGCTGATGGATTAGCTGGTAAGGCAGTAGAATTAAAAGATAGGATTCACAACAGTAAGGCAGATATAGTAGCAATTACAGAGACTAAGTTGAGTGAGGACATAAACAGTGTCACAGTTTTTCCTAAGGGTTTCAGAATACTAAGGGTTGAAAGATCTGAGAGGACTGGTGGAGGGATAGCACTGCTCATAAGTGAAAGGATTCAAGTCGAAGAAATAAACTTGGCTATAGAAAGTGAGTTCAAGGAATTTCTTGTTGCTCGCATAAATACTGGGTCAGAGAGCATTATAGTAACTGTTGTATACAACCCACCAAGGAACCAAAATAGCCTTGAAGTTTATGAGGAAAGTCATATAGGTACTATTGAAGTCATAAACTCAGTTGTTAACATGGCACGGGAAAAAAAATGTAGGATTTTGATTATGGGAGACTTTAATCATAAAGAGATAGATTGGATAAATCTTGACCCACACAGTGGTGAGGACTCATTTGGGGCAAGATTCCTACATTGCGTACAAGGGAATTTCCTACACCAACATGTAATGGAACCAACAAGGGCCAGGGGTGGGGATGAGCCATCACTACTTGATCTAGTGTTCACAGATAATGTGTTGGATATTGAAAAAATTGAGTATGAACCACCAATTGGAAAGAGTGACCACTGTGTGTTGTTGATGGAGTATATCATTGAAGATATTCTTCCTGAGAGTAGAGGTACTGAGGACATGAGGAGGAACTATCGGAAAGGCGATTGCATCAAAATGAATGAGCTTTTTGCAGTTATTGACTGGAGAACCTTATTTTACAACAAATCTGTACAAGAAATGTATGACATCTTTTGTGAGAAATATGGGAAGATAGTAGATTGCTGCATACCTGCCACCAAAGTAGGTGTAATTCATGCCAGAGAGAAATGGTTCGATAATGGGTGTAAAAGAGCTAAGGAGTGGAGAGACAAATGCTGGAAAAGGTATAGGAGGAGAAAAAACATAAATGCCTGGCAAACCTACAAAGGAGCAAGAAATGACTACCTAAGTAAAAGGAGAGAGGCAGAGAGAGACTATGAGAGGGAAATCACCAGGAAGGCTAAAGAAAATCCCAAGCTTTTCCACAGCTTTATCAGAGGAAAACTGAAGGTAAAAGAATAGGTTTTAAGGCTAAAGAGAGAGGATGGAAGCATCACTGAGACGGATGAAGAGATCTGCAAAGAATTGAACAAGGAGTTTCAGTCAGTATTTACAGTAGAAAATACCCCACCCCCTCAGATTGCAGTGATAGAAGCTCAAGGGCCGGTATTAGAGAACATCAACCTTACAGCCACAGAGGTATGCAAAGCGCTGATGGATTTAGATGTTCATAAAGCTACAAGTCCTGATGACATATCTCCTCATGTGCTTACAAAATGCGCAAACACAATATCAGTGGCACTAAGTATCATATTTAAGGAGTCACTGGAGTCGGGGGAGATTCCAAGATGCTGGAAACAAGCAAATGTGATACCTATCTTCAAAAAGGGAAGGAGGGATACGGCTCTGAACTATAGACCAGTTTCCTTGACCAGCATAGTTTGCAAAATTATGGAGAAACTATTAAGGAAACATATCTCTCATCAATTGAAATCCTTCAACTTTTTGTCAGTGAGGCAACATGGCTTCAGAGAAGGTAGATCAACAGTAACAAACTTATTAGAATTTTATGATGAGGTAAGCCAAATCTTACAGGAAAGAGAGGGCTGGGCAGATTGCATATTCCTAGACTTCCAGAAAGCGTTTGACACTGTTCCACATGGGAGACTTATTAGGAAGCTGCAATCAATGGCTAGAATAGGTGGAAATGTTTTGGAATGGATAAAAACTTACTTAGAAGGAAGGGAACAGAGGGTTAGAGTAAGACACTCAGTGTCTGAATGGAGAAGAGTTAGTAGTGGAGTTCCACAGGGTTGAGTTTTAGGGCCACTTTTGTTCCTTGTATATGTAAATGACCTACCAGAGTCTGTAAATTCATTCATGAATATGTTTGCAGATGATGCAAAGATTGTGAAGAAAGCAAAAAACGAGAACAATGGTAGAGAACTTCAGGAGGATCTAAATAATCTGCATGAGTGGTCAGAAAAGTGGCTAATGAAATTCAATACTTCAAAATGTAAGGTAATGAGAATGGGTACAAGTGCAAGAAGGCCCAAGCTTGACTACTCAGTGGCTGGAGTACAACTTCAAGAGACAGAAAATGAGAGAGATCTAGGAGTAAACATACTGGCAGATTTGTCTCCAGAAATACATATAAATGGCATAGTAAGGGCAGCATATGCATTCTTATCAAATGTAAGGGTAGCCTTCAGGCACATGGACAAGGAAATGTTCAGAAATATTTATGTAACCTATGTGAGGCCAAAACTCGAATATGCAGCCCCCTTTTGGAATCAGCACTTGAAAAAGCACATAGCTAAGCTTGAAAAAGTTCAAAGACATGCCACGAAACTGGTGCCAGAAATACGCAATCTCAATTATGATAAGAGGCTGAGGGAATTAGACTTACCATCACTCGAAGCTAGAAGAGTGAAGGGGGATATGGTGACAGTCTTTAAATTCCTTCATGGTTATGATAGAGTGGATAGGGATTGATATTTTCATATGGCTGGCTCTAGAACTAGAGGTCATAGTTTGAAGCTTCGTAAGAAAGCTTCTTTGCAGGATGTAAGGAAATACTTTTTCAGTGTAAGAGTAGTTGAGAATTGGAATTCGCTAAGCGAGGAGGTAGTTAATGCTATCTCAATCCATAGTTTTAAGGACAGGTATGATAAGTATCACTAAGTCTAAAATGGAGCCGATCAGGAGACGGGAAGATACGAGCTTTGGGCTCTTTCCCGTAAACACAATTAGGTAATCACAATTAGGTAATCACACACAGGTGGGTGCCTCTTCAGACACAAATTCGAATTTTCCTTCAGGTTTGACTTTTGTTTTGTTGCATTTTTTTTTCTTTTTTTTTATCCTTAAATTGCCATGGTCAAGTTTTTAAGTTAAGATGTGTGTTACCAGAAAAGAGATAAATTGAGTCACTAAATAGCACTTATATGGAGATATAAAAATTCTGTGTGAAGCTTAAATAAAAGTTTTTCTCTTTTTTGTTCCTCTTTCTCTTCTTTTTATAGTCTGTGAGAGGGAGAACATAAAAATGAGGCCATCTCTGTCCCAAACCTCCCCCATCCATGGGTCGGTAGGATGGGTAGCCATTAGGAGACTTAAACAGAAAATCAAGAATTTAGAGGCATTGGTTATAAGCCTTGATGAAAAAATTCGGAATATGGATGGAGAAATGAAAGAGAACGAAACACTCAGAGAGCAAATAAGATCTTTGGAGGAAGCAAATAAAGCACAAGGGCAGGAGAGAAAGGAACTAGAAAAAAAGAATAAAGAAGCTGGAAGGGGAAAAGAGTCAACTAGAATCTAGAATTTCTAAACAAGAAGATAAAAACAAACAGCTGAATGACAACCTAAAGGAATTAGATGTTAGTTCACTGCTCTCTTCTGAGAGAGACGAGATTGCTGCTTGGAATGTCCAGATTAAGGAAAGCATTGAACAGTTCAGAAAAGAGTTCCAGGAGCTGAATATGGAAAATGATGCCATGAAAACTTCCTTTGCTGATGCACTTAAGGGGAATGTGGCAGTAAAAGAGGCTGTAAAGGTGGTGGCACTGGATAACATACAAACAGTTGACTATAAAGAGACAGTAATCGAAAAAATGAAAGACGTTGTGATGGAAAGGGCAAACCCACTCATCAGACAGGCACTTGATAAGGAGAAGACAGTGGTAATCTCAGGCGTAAGCGAATCCCAGGAGCCAACATGGCAGGGGAGACTTAAAGAAAATAAAGCTAGGGTTGTAAACCTGATAAGAAAGCTTGGATTAGTATGTGGTCCTGAGGATATTGTAAACATACACCAACTAGGTAAATATTCGAGGGAAGGAAAGCCGAGACCAACAAAAGTAACCTTTGAGAGAGGGGAAACATGTAGGGAAATATTGTTGAGAAAAAAAAGTCTAAAAGACCTTCAAGAATTCAAAGAAGTGTTCATTAGACGATACTGAACACAGGAAGAGATGGGCAAGATAAAGAACTTCTTGCATGAGGCAAGAAGGTTAAATGATGAGAGAAATGAAGAACAGAAGAAAAATTTTCATTACAGAGTTCTTCCAGACAAAGGGGAGATAAAGAAGATAATGACAGAAGATCAGGGGATGGGGCCTCATTAAGATTGTTATACACAAATGCTGATGGATTAGCTGGTAAGGCAGTAATATTAAAAGATAGGATTCACAACAGTAAGGCAGATATAGTAGCAATTACAGAGACTAAGTTGAGTGAGGACATAAACAGTGTCACAGTTTTTCCTAAGGGTTTCAGAATACTAAGGGTTGAAAGATCTGAGAGGACTGGTGGAGGGATAGCACTGCTCATAAGTGAAAGGATTCAAGTTGAAGAAATAAACTTGGCTATAGAAAGTGAGTTCAAGGAATTTCTTGTTGCTCGCATAAATACTGGGTCAGAGAGCATTATAATAACTGTTGTATACAACCCACCAAGGAACCAAAATAGCCTTGAAGTTTATGAGGAAAGTCATATAGGTACTATTGAAGTCATAAACTCAGTTGTTAACATGGCACGGGAAAAAAAATGTAGGATTTTGATTATGGGAGACTTTAATCATAAAGAGATAGATTGAATAAATCTTGACCCATACAGTGGTGAGGACTCATTCGGGGCAAGATTCCTAGATTGCGTACAAGGGAATTTCCTACACCAACATGTAATGGAACCAACAAGGGCCAGGGGTGGGGATGAGCCATCACTACTTGATCTAGTGTTCACAGATAATGTGTTGGATATTGAAAAAATTGAGTATGTACCACCAATTGGAAAGAGTGACCACTATGTGTTGTTGATGGAGTATATCATTGAAGATATTCTTCCTGAGAGTAGAGGCACTGAGGATATGAGGAGGAACTATCAGAAAGGAGATTACATCAAAATGAATGAGCTTTTTGCAGTTATTGACTGGAGAACCTTATTTTACAACAAATCTGTACAAGAAATGTATGACATCTTTTGTGAGAAATATGGGAAGATAGTAGATTGCTGCATACCTGTCACCAAAGTAGGTGTAATTCATGCCAGAGAGAAATGGTTCAATAATGGGTGTAAAAGAGTTAAAGAGTGGAGAGACAAATGCTGGAAAAGGCATAGGAGGAGAAAAAACATAAATGCCTGGCAAACCTACAAAAGAGCAAGAAATGACTACCTAAGTAAAAGGAGAGAGGCAGAGAGAGACTATGAGAGGGACATCACCAAGAAGGCTAAAGAAAATCCCAAGCTTTTCCACAGCTTTATCAGAGGAAAACTGAAGGTGAAAGAACAGGTTTTAAGGCTAAAGAGAGCAGATGGAAGCATCACTGAGACGGATGAAGAGATCTGCAAAGAATTGAACAAGGAGTTTCAGTCAGTATTTACAGTAGAAAATACCCCACCCCCTCAGATTGCAGTGATAGAAGCTCAAGGGCCGGTATTAGAGAACATCAACCTTACAGCCACAGAGGTATGCAAAGCGCTGATGGATTTAGATGTTCATAAAGCTACAGGTCCTGATGACATATCCCCTCATGTGCTTAAAAAATGCGCAAACACAATATCAGTGGCACTAAGTATCATATTTAAGGAGTCACTGGAGTCGGGGGAGATTCCAAGATGCTGGAAACAAGCAAATGTGATACCTATCTTCAAAAAGGGAAGGAGGGATACGGCTCTGAACTATAGACCAGTTTCCTTGACCAGCATAGTTTGCAAAGTTATGGAGAAACTACTAAGGAAACATATCTCTCTTCACTTGGAATCCTTCAACTTTTTGTCAGTGAGGCAACATGGCTTCAGAGAAGGTAGATCAACAGTAACAAACTTATTAGAATTTTATGATGAGGTAAGCCAAATCTTACAGGAAAGAGAGGGCTGGGCAGATTGCATATTCCTAGACTTCCAAAAAGTGTTTGACACTGTTCCACATGGGAGACTTAATAGGAAGCTGAATTCAATGGCTAGAATAGGTGGAAATGTTTTGGAATGGATAAAAACTTACTTAGAAGGAAGGGAACAGAGGGTTAGAGTAAGACACTCAGTGTCTGAATGGAGAAGAGTTAGTAGTGGAGTTCCACAGGGTTCAGTTTTAGGGCCACTTTTGTTCCTTGTATATGTAAATGACCTACCAGAGTCTGTAAATTCATTCATGAATATGTTTGCAGATGATGCAAAGATTGTGAAGAAAGTAAAAAACGAGAACAATGGTAGAGAACTTCAGGAGGATCTAAATAATCTGCATGAGTGGTCAGAAAAGTGGCAAATGAAATTCAATACTTCAAAATGTAAGGTAATGAGAATGGGTACAAGTGCAAGAAGGCCCAAGCTTGACTACTCGGTGGCTGGAGTACAACTTCAAGAGACAGAAAATGAGAGAGATCTAGGAGTAAACATACTGGCAGATTTGTCTCCAGAAATACATATAAATGGCATAGTAAGGGCAGCATATGCATTCTTATCAAATGTAAGGGTAGCCTTCAGGCACATGGACAAGGAAATGTTCAGAAATATTTATGTAACCTATGTGAGGCCAAAACTCGAATATGCAGCCCCCTTTTGGAATCCGCACTTGAAAAAGCACATAGCTAAGCTTGAAAAAGTTCAAAGACATGCCACGAAACTGGTGCCAGAAATACGCAATCTCAGTTATGATGAGAGGCTGAGGGAATTAGACTTACCATCACTTGAAGCTAGAAGAGTGAGGGGGGATATGGTGACAGTCTTTAAATTCCTTCATGGTTATGATAGAGTGGATAGGGATCGATATTTTGATATGGCTGGCTCTAGAACTAGAGGTCATAGTTTGAAGCTTGGTAAGAAAACTTCTTTGCAGGATGTAAGGAAATACTTTTTCAGTGTAAGAGTAGATGATAATTGGAATTGGCTAAGCGAGGAGGTAGTTAATGCTATCTCAATCCATAGTTTTAAGGACAGGTATGATAAGTATCACTAAGTCTAAAATGGAACCGATCAGGAGACGGGAAGATACGAGCTTTGGGCTCTTTCCCGTAAACACAATTAGGTAATCACAATTAGGTAATCACACACAGGTGGGTGCCTCTTCAGACACAAATTCGAATTTTCCTTCAGGTTTGACTTTTGTTTTGTTGCATTTTTTTTCTTTTCTTTTTTTATCCTTAAATTACCATGGTCAAGTTTTTAAGTTAAGATGTGTGTTACTAGAAAAGAGATAAATTGAGTCACTAAATAGCACTTATATGGAGATATAAAAATTCTGTGTGAAGCTTAAATAAAAGTTTTTCTCTTTTTTTTCCTCTTTCTCTTCTTCTTTTTATAGTCTGTGAGAGGGAGAACATAAAAATGAGGCCATCTCTGTCCCAAACCTCCCCCATCCATGGGTCGGTAGGATGGGTAGCCATTAGGAGACTTAAACAGAATATCAAGAATTTAGAGGCAATGGTTATAAGCCTTGATGAAAAAATTCGGAATATGGATGGAGAAATGAAAGAGAACGAAACACTCAGAGAGCAAATAAGATCTTTGGAGGAAGCAAATAAAGCACAAGGGCAGGAGAGAAAGGAACTAGAAAAAAAGAATAAAGAAGCTGGAAGGGGAAAAGAGTCAACTAGAATCTAGAATTTCTAAACAAGAAGATAAAAACAAACAGCTGAATGACAACCTAAAGGAATTAGATGTTAGTTCACTGCTCCCTTCTGAGAGAGACGAGATAGCTGCTTGGAATGTCCAGATTAAGGAAAGCATTGAACAGTTCAGAAAAGAGTTCCAGGAGCTGAATATGGAAAATGATGCCATGAAAACTTCCTTTGCTGATGCACTAAAGGGGAATGTGGCAGTAAAAGAGGCTGTAAAGGTGGTGGCACTGGAAAACATACAAATAGTTGACTATAAAGAGACAGTAATCGAAAAAATGAAAGACGTTGTGATGGAAAGGGCAAACCCACTCATCAGACAGGCACTTGATAAGGAGAAGACAGTGGTAATCTCAGGCATAAGCGAATCCCAGGAGCCAACATGGCAGGGGAGACTTGAAGAAAATAAAGCTAGGGTTGTAGACCTGATAAGAAAGCTTGGAGTAGTATGTGGTCCTGAGGATATTGTAAACATACACCAACTAGGTAAATATTCGAGGGAAGGAAAGCCGAGCCCAACAAAAGTAACCTTTGAGAGAGGGGAAACATGTAGGGAAATATTGTTGAGAAAAAAAAGTCTAAAAGACCTTCAATAATTCAAAGAAGTGTTCATTAGACAATACAGAACACAGGAAGAGATGGGAAAGATCAAAAACTTGTTGCAAGAGGCAAGAAGGTTAAATGATGAAAGAAATGAAGAAGAGAAGAAAAATTTTCATTACAGAGTTCTTCCAGACAAAGGGGAGATAAAGAAGATAATGACAGAAGATCAGGGGATGGGGCCTCATTAAGATTGTTATACACAAATGCTGATGGATTAGCTGGTAAGGCAGTAGAATTAAAAGATAGGATTCACAACAGTAAGGCAGATATAGTAACAATTACAGAGACTAAGTTGATTGAGGACATAAAAAGTGTCACAGTTTTTCCTAAGGGTTTCAGAATACTAAGGGTTGAAAGATCTGAGAGGACTGGTGGAGGGATAGCACTGCTCATAAGTGAAAGGATTCAAGTCGAAGAAATAAACTTGGCTATAGAAAGTGAGTTCAAGGAATTTCTTGTTGCTCGCATAAATACTGGGTCAGAGAGCATTATAATAACTGTTGTATACAACCCACCAAGGAACCAAAATAGGCTTGAAGTTTATGAGGAAAGTCATATAGGTACTATTGAAGTCATAAACTCAGTTGTTAGCATGGCACGGGAAAAAAAATGTAGGATTTTGATTATGGGAGACTTTAATCATAAAGAGATAGATTGGATAAATCTTGACCCACACAGTGGTGAGGACTCATTCGGGGCAAGATTCCTAGATTGCGTACAAGGGAATTTCCTACACCAACATGTAATGGAACCAACAAGGGCCAGGGGTGGGGATGAGCCATCACTACTTGATCTAGTGTTCACAGATAATGTGTTGGATATTGAAAAAATTGAGTATGAACCACCAATTGGAAAGAGTGACCACTGTGTGTTGTTGATGGAGTATATCATTGAAGATATTCTTCCTAAGAGTAGAGGTACGGAGGACATGAGGAGGAACTATCCGAAAGGAGATTACATCAAAATGAATGAGCTTTTTGCAGTTATTGACTGGAGAACCTTATTTTACAACAAATCTGTACAAGAAATGTATGACATCTTTTGTGAGAAATATGGGAAGATAGTAGATTGCTGCATACCTGTCACCAAAGTAGGTGTAATTCATGCCAGAGAGAAATGGTTCGATAATGGGTGTAAAAGAGTTAAGGAGTGGAGAGACAAATGCTGGAAAAGGTATAGGAGGAGAAAAAACATAAATGCCTGGCAAACCTACAAAAGAGCAAGAAATGACTACCTAAGTAAAAGGAGAGAGGCAGAGAGAGACTATGAGAGGGACATCACCAGGAAGGCTAAAGAAAATCCCAAGCTTTTCCACAGCTTTATAAGAGGAAAACTGAAGGTAAAAGAACAGGTTTTAAGGCTAAAGAGAGCAGATGGAAGCATCACTGAGACGGATGAAGAGATCTGCAAAGAACTGAACAAGGAGTTTCAGTCAGTATTTACAGTAGAAAATACCCCACCCCCTCAGATTGCAGTGATAGAAGCTCAAGGGCCGGTATTAGAGAACATCAACCTTACAGCCACAGAGGTATGCAAAGCGCTGATGGATTTAGATGTTCATAAAGCTACAGGTCCCGATGACATATCCCCTCATGTGCTTAAAAAATGCGCAAACACAATATCAGTGGCACTAAGTATCATTTTTAAGGAGTCACTGGAGTCGGGGGAGATTCCAAGATGCTGGAAACAAGCAAATGTGATACCTATCTTCAAAAAGGGAAGGAGGGATACGGCTCTGAACAATAGACCAGTTTCCTTGACCAGCATAGTTTGCAAAGTTATGGAGAAACTACTAAGGAAACATATCTCTCTTCACTTGGAATCCTTCAAGTTTTTGTCAGTGAGGCAACATGGCTTCAGAGAAGGCAGATCAACAGTAACAAACTTATTAGAATTTTATGATGAGGTAAGCCAAATCTTACAGGAAAGAGAGGGCTGGGCAGATTGCATATTCCTAGACTTCCAGAAAGCGTTTGACACTGTTCCACATGGGAGACTTATTAGGAAGCTGCAATCAATGGCTAGAATAGGTGGAAATGTTTTGGAATGAATAAAACCTTACTTAGAAGGAAGGGAACAGAGGGTTAGAGTAAGACACTCAGTGTCGGAATGGAGAAGAGTTAGTAGTGGAGTTCCACAGGGTTCAGTTTTAGGGCCACTTTTGTTCCTTGTATATGTAAATGACCTACCAGAGTCTGTAAATTCATTCATTGATGCAAAGATTGTGAAGAAAGTAAAAAACGAGAACAATGGTAGAGAACTTCAGGAGGATCTAAATAATCTGCATGAGTGGTCAGAAAAGTGGCTAATGAAATTCAATACTTCAAAATGTAAGGTAATGAGAATGGGTACAAGTGCAAGAAGGCCCAAGCTTGACTACTCGGTGCCTGGAGTACAACTTCAAGAGACAGAAAATGACAGAGATCTAGGAGTAAACATACTGGCAGATTTGTCTCCAGAAATACATATAAATGGCATAGTAAGGGCAGCATATGCATTCTTATCAAATGTAAGGGTAGCCCTCAGGCACATGGACAAGGAAATGTTCAGAAATATTTATGTAATCTATGTGAGGCCAAAACTCGAATATGCTGCCCCCTTTTGGAATCCGCACTTGAAAAAGCACATAGCTAAGCTTGAAAAAGTTCAAAGACATGCCACGAAACTGGTGCCAGAAATACGCAATCTCAGTTATGATGAGAGGCTGAGGGAATTAGACTTACCATCACTCGAAGCTAGAAGAGTGAGGGGGGATATGGTGACAGTCTTTAAATTCCTTCAAGGTTATGATAGAGTGGATAGGGATCGATATTTTGATATGGCTGGCTCTAGAAC
>JAXCGZ010012240.1:0-2500 GCA_037179515.1 Halocaridina rubra | reverse complement strand
CACACACACACACACACACACACAGAAATACGCAATCTCAGTTATGATGAGAGGCTGAGGGAATTAGATTTACCATCACTCGAAGCTAGAAGAGTGAGGGGGGATATGGTGACAGTCTTTAAATTCCTTCATGGTTATGATAGAGTGGATAGGGATCGATATTTTGATATGGCTGGCTCTAGAACTAGAGGTCATAGTTTGAAGCTTCGTAAGAAAACTTCTTCGCAGGATGTAAGGAAATACTTTTTCAGTGTAAGAGTAGTTGATAATTGGAATTCGCTAAGCGAGGAGGTAGTTAATGCTATCTCAATCCATAGTTTTAAGGACAGGTATGATAAGTATCACTAAGTATAAAATGGAACCGATCAGGAGACGGGATGATACGAGCTTTGGGCTCTTACCCGTAAACACAATTAGGTAATCACAATTAGGTAATCACACATACACACACATACATGCCACGAAACTGGTGCCAGAAATACGCAATCTCAGTTATGATGAGAGGCTGAGGGAATTAGACTTACCATCACTCGAAGCTAGAAGAGTGAGGGGGAATATGGTGACAGTCTTTAAATTCCTTCATGGTTATGATAGAGTGGATAGGGATCGATATTTTGATATGTCTGGCTCTAGAACTAGAGATCATAGTTTGAAGCTTAGTAAGAAAACTTCTTCGCAGGTTGTAAGGAAATACTTTTTCAGTGTAAGAGTAGTTGATAATTGGAATTGGCTAAGCGAGGAGGTAGTTAATGCTATCTCAATCCATAGTTTTAAGGACAGGTATGATAAGTATCACTAAGTATAAAATGGAACCGATCAGGAGATGGGAAGATGCGAGCTTTGGGCTCTTTCCCGTAAACACAATTAGGTAATCACAATTAGGTAATCACACAGATTGCATATTCCTAGACTTCCAGAAAGCGTTTGACACTGTTCCGCATGGGAGACTTATTAGGAAGCTGCAATCAATGGCTAGAATAGGTGGAAATGTTTTGGAATGGATAAAAACTTACTTAGAAGGAAGGGAACAGAGGGTTAGAGTAAGACACTCATTGTCTGAATGGAGAAGAGTTAGTAGTGGAGTTCCACAGGGTTCAGTTTTAGGGCCACTTTTGTTCCTTGTATATGTAAATGACCTACCAGAGTCTGTGAATTCATTCATGAATATGTTTGCATATGATGCAAAGATTGTGAAGAAAGTAAAAAACGAGAACAATGGTAGAGAACTTCAGGAGGATCTAAATAATCTGCATGAGTGGTCAGAAAAGTGGCTAATGAAATTCAATACTTCAAAATGTAAGGTAATGAGAATGGGTACAAGTGCAAGAAGGCCCAAGCTTGACTACTCGGTGGCTGGAGTACACCTCCAAGAGACAGAAAATGAGAGAGATCTAGGAGTAAACATACTGGCAGATTTGTCTCCAGAAATACATATAAATGGCATAGTAAGGGCAGCATATGCATTCTTATCAAATGTAAGGGTAGCCTTCAGGCACATGGACAAGGAAATGTTCAGAAATATTTATGTAACCTATGTGAGGCCAAAACTCGAATATGCAGCCCCCTTTTGGAATCCGCACTTGAAAAAGCACATAGTTAAGCTTGAAAAAGTTCAAAGACATGCCACGAAACTGGTGCCAGAAATACGCAATCTCAGTTATGATGAGAGGCTGAGGGAATTAGACTTACCATCACTCGAAGCTAGAAGAGTGAGGGGGGATATGGTGACAGTCTTTAAATTCCTTCATGGTTATGATAGAGTGGATAGGGATCGATATTTTGATATGGCTGGCTCTAGAACTAGAGGTCATAGTTTGAAGCTTCGTACGAAAACTTCTTTGCAGGATGTAAGGAAATACTTTTTCAGTGTAAGAGTAGTTGATAATTGGAATTGGCTAAGCGAGGAGGTAGTTAATGCTATCTCAATCCATAGTTTTAAGGACAGGTATGATAAGTATCACTAAGTATAAAATGGAACCGATCAGGAGACGGGAAGATACGAGCTTTGGGCTCTTTCCCGTAAACACAATTAGGTAATCAAATTAGGTAATCACACAGATTGCATATTCCTAGACTTCCAGAAAGCGTTTGACACTGTTCCGCATGGGAGACTTATTAGGAAGCTGCAATCAATGGCTAGAATAGGTGGAAATGTTTTGGAATGGATAAAAACTTACTTAGAAGGAAGGGAACAGAGGGTTAGAGTAAGACACTCAGTGTCTGAATAGAGAAGAGTTAGTAGTGGAGTTCCACAGGGTTCAGTTTTAGGGCCACTTTTGTTCCTTGTATATGTAAATGACCTACCAGAGTCTGTAAATTCATTCATGAATATGTTTGCATATGATGCAAAGATTGTGAAGAAAGTAAAAAACGAGAACAATGGTAGAGAACTTCAGGAGGATCTAAATAATCTGCATGAGTGGTCAGAAAAGTGGCTAATGAAATTCAATACTTCAAAATGTAAGGTAATGAGAATGGGTACAAGTGCAAGAAGGCCCTG
>JAXCGZ010012239.1:0-34729 GCA_037179515.1 Halocaridina rubra | reverse complement strand
TTGAGTGCTCCAAATGATGGCAGAGGTACAAATTTGAGCAATTATTCATATGTGAATAGCATAATGATTTCATCTGTTTGCTGACTATGGATTGAGGGCACCCTCCTGGAATAGACTTTCCCCAACTTACAAATGAGTTAGGTTCCAGAAGTCCATTCGTATGTTGTGTTTAGGTAAAAGAAGAACTGCACAGTACGTACATACACTGTACTGTTCAGTGCATAGGCTAAAGACCCTTAACTACCACATGAAACATAAAGTATACAATACAGAATTTTTGAGTTTTAATATAGTAATAATAATGTAACAGTACAGTTCAGTAAAGTAATACATACATTAATACATGGGTAGGTTTTTGTTCGTATCTGTGAATGTTCGTAACTCGGCTGTTTGTAAGTAGGGGCGCTTCTGTACTGAAAAAGGACACTCATACAGAAAAAATAAAATAATTACTAAGAAATTTTATGTAGCATAAAGGCAAAGCTTATTATTAATCAGCTCATTTTTCAGATATTTTTCTTTTGGTAATAGTTTCACATGTACATGGATTCTTACAGTTGACTGTGGATGATACTGGTTCTAATGTGATAATTAGAAGTTAGTAAGTTTTCTTGCTTGAGGAGTTTAATGGTCATTATATTGCGTAAGAGCAAGAATTTATTAGATTAACGAAAGTGTCCTAGTTGAGATTATATGATTAACTATTAAGATGACCATTATGTCTTGTAGATCATTTGCACCTTAAATGCTGACTCTGAAAATGTTATATTACATATACAGTATATACATGTATTTAAATCCTGGAGTCTGTTTTTACGGCATGTATGTAATATATAAATTACCTTCCTCTGTTTGTTTTGAATTTTATTCTTTTGATAGGGTTATTGGTTAAAAATTATATAAACTTCTGAGTTTACTAGTAATTGGAAAAATATTTAAATTTCCTTCATTTTAATTAGACAATTTACTTTACATTCACGAAGAGATTTGCTGAACTTGAAACATTTAACATGGTTGGCTTCACTTTAAATTTTATTATTGTTTCATGCAAGCATATATCACCTAGTCTGAAACACTTATTCAGTTTTAGCCATGATTTAACCCTTTATCTGCAAGCTATCAACAAATTAATTACCCCACAATGCAGGGGAGTATCTGCTATGCCTCGTAGCAAAAATTTCATACTCTCCCCCTATACATTGTAAAGGTTACCGACTCCTTCTGTAAAACATTGACTCATGTATGGTAACACGACAGATAATGCCAGATATCTATTTCCACTTCACTTCTGCCCGAGGGATTGGCGTACTGATTTAAAATTAATCTTGCCATCATACGGGGCGTTCGTAGCTTAGGTCCTGAAAGAAGATGTCCATATATGATACCTACGGATGTAAAGGGTTAATAATTGGGAATGTTCTGTACTATGAACACAGTATGCAACCCCCTCCTCATCCACCAGTAAATTGGGCCAGGTGGATGTGGGGGGGTTCCCATGAGATAAGCATTGGGGATAAACCAGCTGCAACTCTCAGGCCTTATGGCAGACGATCCTTGCCCAGTTACCCTGTGGATGATCCGAGCAAGGTAATGGTGGGAGTATTATGGCAGCCTTTTATCCCCAAAGAGCCAAGAAGATTGATTTAGATATACAGTGTATTAGTTTTTGGTGTATATATGTGCTTTGACTCAGCCCCTCTAACAAGGGCATTGCAGCCAGTGTACATTTATGTACGAAGTACTTTTATGTCATGCATATATAGTATGCTTATTTTGTTTTGTTTTTTCAGTAATATCCGTGCGATTTTGTCAAGTTTATACTGTGATTAGTACAGTATTCCTGAATGATGAGTGTAAGTAAGGTAATGCTGCAAATTCTTATCCTTTACTGTGTTATATTTTTATTATTATATATACATATACAGTATATGTGGTAGGAAAAGCCCATTAAATAAAACAACGAAATATATATATATATATATATATATATATATATTATATATATATATATATATATATATATATATATATATATATATATATATATAATATATATATATATATATATTATATATATATATATATATATATATATATATATATATAATATATATATATATAATATAATATATATATATATATATATATATATATATATATAATATATATATATATATATATATAAACTGTACTGTATATATAAAGTACTTTTTATTAATTTCGTGACCTTAACTGGCCACCTTCTCAAAGTTCATTGTACTTTGAGAAGGTGGCCAGTTAAGGTCATGAAATTAATAATAAGTATTTTATATATATATATATATATATATATATATATATATATATATATATATATATATATATATATATATATATATATATATATATATATATATCTATATATATATATATATATATACACAGTATATAAAACCTATTTCTTACCTGGCCATGAATCGAACCTAAGACACATAATCCTTTTTTGTTATGATTGTGACACCAGGACGGGCCAAAAAAAAAAAAAAGAATGAATCTGCCCTAATTGGGCCTGGGCACGGAGAAATCGCAAAGCAAAGAGAAACAGAGATGGCAAGTGTTGTGACTTGTCAGATGTGAAGGGATAGTAAGAGATGTGTAACGAATACTGTATCCAAGATTGTTCAGTGTTGATGTAGGCATAGAAAAAGAACCATAACTGAAGACCGTGTTAACATCGAACTGTCATGGACTTTTCAGCTGTAGTATTGCATACGGCAGATGGTGCCATGGGCCAACCTCCTACATGTGTCTTAAATCTAGCTCACTTATCTCCAATCACCATTACGGCTTCTACAAGGCAAGCCCCACTGGTGACCTCCCGTTTGCAAAGGCGCCACGAACTGTACCACTAAGGTATAAAGAAAGAGAGAAACTTATCAGCTTAGCTGCTAGAGGTCTGGAATGAACATACTGTATTCTACTGAATGTCTATTGTCATTTCACTCTCTTCTCAACCTCACTCGTGGGTTAAGCAAAAATGTAACAGACTGTCAAACTTGCAAGACAGTTTTCATTCAACCTCATAAAACAAATGAAGAGATGGAAAACTATATAAACTGGATAAAAAAAAAAGCAGAAAGGTTAAGTGAGGAAGGAAAGAAAAGTGTTACTGGCCTAAATGCAGGTTTGGAGAGTATTATCTCAACTATTTTACATAACACAGCAAGTTACTGGCAAAGACTACAATTGGAATGAGGTTATTAATATGGCTGCACTAGAAGAGATACCTTTAGCTGAAAAAAATGCACGTGAAAGAAATTCTATTAGGACCTTCATTATGGGTGATTTTAATGAAAGTGAAAGACTGGAACAGTCTCGATCCACACAGTGAAGAGGAGTCTCTTTGAGCAAATTTCCTTGATTGTTTGCAAGTGATCTTTTTGTAATATAGTAATAAGTACCTGAACCTGCATTGGTCTGGGAAAATGGTTAACTATCACTACTTCATCTACTATTCACAGGTAACGTGTTTAATGTTGGTAAACTTCAATATGATCCACTATTTGGAAAAAAAAAAAGAGACCACTGTGAGTTTTCTAAGGAGCACATCATCAAAGATATTCTTCCTGAGAGTAGGAGGAGTGAGGAAGATATATCCAAAAAGTAAGTAAAAGAGTATGAATTATCATTTTACAGGTATTAACTCTAGAACCGATTTTAACAAAAATCATGTACAGAAGGTGTACAAAATCTTTTGTAAGGAATACACGAGGATAATTAAATGATTGCAAGCCAGCCATCTATCGAACTAGTACCTGAAAGGAGAGACAAATGCTTGAATACATATAGTGAGAAAAAGGTATTAATGCATGGCATTTATACCTTATTATTATACTTTCTCTAAGAGAAGGAGAGGAGAATAGGCAGAATAAGGAGAAAGATAGAATGAACAATGTTATGAGAAGATAAATGAGTATGAAATTAGAACCTAAGGATAAGCAGAGAAGCGAGGACGGCATATGAGAAATATTACGAGGAAAGCTAAGGAAACTTTTTTTCCCAACTGTCAGGGAAAAATAAAGGTCAAAGAAGAAGTTTAAAAGCTGTAAGTGCAAATGGTAGCATTACTAAGTCAAATGAAGAGATCTGTTAAGGATTGAACAAAGAGTTTTATTTGATAAATAAATTTTTAATGTGTTTGCAGAAAGAGATGAAATAATGATAATAATAAGAACATTATTACTGTTACTATTATTAACTCCCACTAAGGGACAGGGGGGCAGAATACGTCCTCCGTGTTCCCTTGCGTGTCGTAAAAGTCGACTAAATGTGGCTGAGGGAGGGGACTTGGAATTCACTCCTCTGCATTTTCTTTCCGCAGTGAGTCAAGGTATTTTGCTTTGACTCAGCCACTCCCCTAATAAAGGGAAAAATGGCTTATGTATACCTATATATAGATTATTATTATTATTATTATTATTATTATTATTAAAAGTATGTATCTTTAAAACAGAAAAACGAGAGAATAATAACAATGATAATAATAATAATAATAATAATAATAATAATAATAATAATAATAATAATAATAATAATAATGGCTAACAAAAAAAAAAAAAACGAGAGCGAGAGAGAGAGAGAGAGAGGTTTGTTGACATTGCATCGGGCGGTGGAAGCGGCTGCTGTATTCCACCTACAAAATGCCGTCTCTCTTCCCTAATTAGGTAAGTATGAAATACAATTAAGAAAAAAATATATGTAGGAATCCTAAATACCGAAATGAAGAGAGAGCCAGAAAGTTAATATTCACGTCCACCCCTTTTTCAACGGGGACTCATTTTTAGGCTTGGTCAAGGAAAGTACTTCACGGGAGCAACAATCAGTTATTTATTTATTTATTTATTTATTTATATATTTATTCATTCATTCATAGAAATAAAAATTCTCGATGTAAAGTTTAGAGAAAAATTTGGAATATGAAAATTACGTCCAAGTAACCAAATCTATCTAATTTCTAGGTCGCCAAAACGGGTTAGGTTATGCCACCCAGGTTAAGAAATAATTCCGTGCTGAAATTATTGTTTGTTTAATGTTCTAGATATATTTTTTGAAGGTTAAGATTCGCTTTATGCACCCTTCCAGAACTTACAATTTTAGTTAGGTTAGGTTAGTCACATTAGGATAGTTAATTTGGATAGGTCAGAGAGGTGCATAAAACGAGTTTTTAAACATGGGTTAAGATTCGTTTTGTGCACCATTCCATTACCTAAAATTTGGCTCAGATTAGGTTAGTTAAGTTAGCTTGTTTAGGTCAGAAGGGGTTTCATTTCACACATTGGGATGTGTGAAAATAAAAATTTACCCAATAGAAAAATAACCTTTTTACTTTGGAGATACTTTTTTTTTTCTACCTGAGGGTGTGAAAGCTGGACTAAATAATGCTTGTTGTTGTTTGGAGTTTTTTGTATCACTATTTACCCGCTTAACACAGACAGGTTGGAAATGGGGAATTAACGCTCTATGCCCTTCGTAATGCCACTTCCCCCTGCAAGCGCTCCAACCACAATGCTTCTGCTGTGCCAAAAAGAATACCGTTTGTATTATATCTCTTGTAATTATCTGTTCTTTACCAATCATCATCATCATCATTCGGTTTTATGTCACAAACTCCCTTTTCAACGGTTGCCTTCTTACAAAGGACTTGTTTTAGAAGATGTAATCGTTACCCTGAGTGTATGCTCTTACTAGCCTCAGTCATTATAAAAATGAAGTTACTGACTTTGAGGATATCATTGGGTAATACTTTATTAGTTTCCCAAAATGCGAGTCGGGTAGCAAATAACTTGGGTTTGATCCCATCGTGGAGCATTAAGAAGAGCACCCAGCCTTAATCCTCAAGCTCCATTATGTCTGTGTTCATCCCCATTCGAATGGGGGCCACTTGTGATCAGTGGCGGCTCGTGGCTAAAATAAGTGGGTGTTGCTTCAGAAAATTTTTAGCCATTGTTTTAATATTATGTAAACGAAACAAACATATAGAAAGAAAATTTATTCACTAAGCCCAAGATTTATATAATGTACAAGTACTCTATAGTGAAAAGAGGAGGTTCAGCATTCTGCAGTGCCTGTACATGAGCCGCCACTGCTTTTGATACTGTATATAAAATGGCGTATTTGGTTATAGCTATTTCTTAGATACACTTTCACACCCCCTTCTGATTGATAGTTGATTTTATGATATACAAAGTTTTGTTTATATTTTCAACGGATTTGATATGTATTTCACTTGAAATGCGCTAATTTTTGCTATATCATGTGATTTTTCTTCTGCGTAAATAATTGGAGAGAACTTTGGAATTCTAGAGATTGTATGGAAGAAAACTCACTTAACCTAATTTTTAGAGGGAATAAGGCATCATTTTATGTGCCATAATTAGTACTATTTGAACACGGGATGGACAAGGACATGCTTAGCGTTAGGATCAAACCTGTGTTAATCGCTTAACTACGCGTACTCTCTACCACTGAGATAAAAAACTTTATAGAGAAAAATTAAAATATATTATGCTGAAAGCAGAAAAAATATGAAAACAGTAGTTTTTATAATTAGGTGAGTTATAAATAATAAATTACTAATACTTTTCTGAGTGAAATAAAAAGGTAAATATTAGAGCAGAATGAAAAAAAATTGGAAAACAAAACTGTGGTCTTGAACCAACCTAGCCAAACTTAGCATAACTAAATATCATAATAAATATCAAGAGATATTTTCCTAACCAGCGATTTTACCACCGCAAAACACTCTTGACTAAATTACGAAAGCCTAAGCTAATAATACCTTTGAAAACTCTTTAAAAATTACCTGAAAACTAAAAACATTTTACCAGATCTGCACAGTGAGATATGTACTCGTAGGGATGTGTAATATTGGGGAAAAAGATAGCAATTCTTATGCTGATAAACATTTTATTTAAGTGTGTCATCCTTGTAGTCCTTCCTCCTTGCAGTGGATATCTTTTTTGAGTGTTCAGTACAGTATTCACTATTGTGTCCACCATGGTCGAGTGATAACACTCGCGACTTTGATTCGTCAGGTCGAGGGTTTGCAGCCCATCACAGTCTGAGGTTAGAAAGGGCATTCACTCCAGGTAATATTTCGCATTTGCCAACACCAAAGTCCTTCAGAAGTAGGCACCATCCTATCCCTTAAGTAGACTAGGAAGTCTGTGATGTAAAACTAATTACAGTAAGGTATTTACTTTTGCCTTTCCAGTGATGGCCTCTAGGGACAGCAACAATCCAGGGGTGAGCGGTGTATCAACTGGAACAGCAAGCGGTCATCATCAGCAGTCAGCAAGCATGACTGCAGCAGGAGCATCTACAGGAGCTGCTGGAGTGGCTTCCATGCCTGCATCTGGGTCTCAGGCAGCAGGAGCAGCAGGGGAAACTGGGGGCCGAGTTAGCAATGTTCAACGTATTCAGCAGAAAAAGGCTCAGGTTCGAGCTTGGCCGCGTGACAAGAAGCTGGAGAAACTCTCTATGTTTTCGTCATGCCGAGTATGTACCTTCAGTGTGAAGTTCTTTTAGGGGGGATATGATTGAAGTGTATAAATGGTTTAAAGGGATTAACAAGGGAGATATTAATAAAGTTTTAAAAATTCATGATCAAACCAGAACTCGTAATAATGGATTTAAGCTTGATAAATTTAGGTTCAGAAGGGAAATTGGTAAAAATTGGTTTGGTAATAGAGTAGCTGATGCATGGAACAAGCTTCCTAGTAGGATAGTAAATGCCCATACCTTAGACACCTTCAAATGTAGATTAGATAGACATATGACAGAGGTAGGGTGGGTATGAATAGGTTAGTGCTTATTAGAAAAATCATAAAAAGAAAAAAAGAATAAATAAGTAGAGTAGAATAGAATAGGTTAGACATGCTGAAAATACAATTCAAAAATGGAGCTGCCTCGTGTGTGCCAGTAGGCATGTTGCAGTGTCCTCTATTCTTATGTTCTTATGTAGAAAAATACCTTCTAGAATATACTGAGTATGAAATAAATTCTTGAGACTGTAGCTTATTTACTAAATATCTTCTAACTATAAGGGCATTATGAGAAAGGTTTTTGCTAATATGTAATTTTTATGTTACAGGCTGATGAGAACTGTAAATGCAATGGCTGGAAAAATCCCTCTCCTCCAACGCATCCTGCTCGACCTGATACCCCCCAACCTGCTGCTCCCCCTTCTCAACCATGTCAAAGCTGCACCCATACGTTAGGCAAGTATATGAGATTTCTCTCGTATATGACTCACTGTAATTTGCCATGTTTAAGTACTGTCATATACAATATCCATATTGTGATCATTTTTTTTATGAATATATTTCAGGTGATCATGTGAGTCACTTGGACAGTGCTACAGAAGATGACCTTGATAAATTACTGTCCATCGTTGTGGACGTTGAGACTTTGTTTATTTGCGTTCATCGTGAGGAAGATCATGACACAAAGCAGGTACAGTATTTTACTTGTTAACATCTATATCTCCATGCAAAAAACATAATCTCTCTTATAAGGGGAACATGGAGGTGACATACATGTCCCACTCCCAAAGAGAAGGAAAGGAGAATATGCAGATTAAGGAGAAAGATATAATGAACTATGTTATGAGAAGATTATCAAATCCTTACTTAGAAATTACCCTTTGCACAGATATCACTATAACTGTGATAGATAATGATAGTGGGTTGTACTATCTTCATTTGTTCCTGCTGCCTTGGGAGCAGAAAGGTTTAGGGAGTTAACCTTGAGAGAAAATCCGGAGGGAGAGACCCAAAGGTAGTTGATGGGCAGGAATGCTTCAGACTGTTGTTGTTGTTCCGGCATCTCTTGCAGTGCTGCTTGATTTGCATACGTACCGGCTTTGTCTCATTTATTTGAGCTAATTAGCATCCAGCTGCTTTTACTGTTTGATAATATAGGAAGGGCCATGCATAATGATCGTTTAGAATTAATTATCAATGTAGAAGCTTCCTTAGTATCATATGTACATCTGGTGTGTGGGGATTGGTCTCTAAATTAATTTTTTAGCAATTATTTTTACTGCATACCAATTTTTCATGTTTTTCACCTAGCACCGGCACAATATGTTTTTGGTTCTTCTGTTGTGCAGTGATTAGAACACTTAACTCAAGGAATTGATATATTTCCTAAGAAGGGTTGGATGCCTCTCTTAGGAAGGGCTACAGCCTTAATTCCTCAGCTTGAACCTGTCTGCATCCACCATCTTTCAAATTGGCGGATTTATAGCGACACAAAAATCAGCAAATAGCAAAATGACACTCTTATGGTTTAGCTTTCATGATTAGCTTTTATCTTCTCAGGTATATTCCTATCTGTTTAAACGACTGAGGAAGTGTATAGTGCAAGTTACTCCACCAACAGTAGAAGGTCTGCTGGGAGCTCCCCCGTTTGAACGACCGTCTATCGTCACCGGAGTTACGAATTTTGTTTTTCATAAATTTAACCACCTCCAGCAGAAGGTAATATTAAGGGTTATATGAAAGTATTGAAAGATGTCATAATTTTTTCTGTTTTGTTTTTGATGAATTTCACGATGTGTAATTAAATATCCTAAAAGTTGTTAAGTTTTCAGATTGTCACTGTAGTACTGTTTGTGAAGAATTGAGTTACTATCCATCTTGTGACTTATACGACGTTCGAATTATATCATGAAAAGACTTCGTTTTATGTTACAGTGCTTTATTACTTTTTCTGAAGAATAAACTATGTTTTTTTGTTTCCTCCCCTTATATTGCCTTAATCAGTTATTAATAATTATTACGTATTCATTCTGTTCACAGGACTTTCTGATGATGAGCGACTTAGCAAAGACGTTTTTGCACTGCTTGAACCACTGGCGACTGGCGACGCCCTCGGCCAGGCGAGCTCACACTACGCCTGAAGAATGCTCTGCTTATAAAGTTAATTACACCAGGTATGTGTTTATTTTTCTTTGACTGAGCCACCTCTCTTAGAACGGGGATTTCGGCTTTTGTACATAAGTAGAGAATTTATTTTTATAAAATTAATATCTTTATTGTTTGTTTGTTTATAACTTTACTGATTATTAAAATTAGGGGGTAGTGGTGAAAGTTCTCGGATATGGCACTTCCCACTTAGGAAGTGCCATATCTGTGTTTAAGCTAACCTTTCGGCATTAAAAAGGGCATTCAGCCTTTATTACCAAGCTCCAAACTGTCCGTGTTCACCCCCAAACGGGCACTAATAGTGACCAAAAAATGAAATATAATAATATTGGGTAACCGCGGTAGCACAATAGTTAAGAGTGCTCAAATACAGATGTGACAAACCCGTGTTCATGCTTACTGCTTGTCATAAAGAAGGGCATCTACCCATAATTCCCCAGCTCCAGCCTGTCTGTGTCTACCCCCATTTGAATGGGAATTAATCCTGACACAAAATGGCAAACAACAATTACTTATTAATATAGAAAATTAACTTTGTCTTTTGTATCTTATAAGATTGTAATATCCCTTTTTTCAGTAAATAGATGAAAGATATATGATTGATTAATTAGAAAATATGTTTTGAAATAAAATTATGAATTTAAGATTTGGGGTTTAAGAGTTAAGATTATATTAACATGACTCATCATTCAGCATTGTAGGGAACTTCTCAGGTGCATCTGATATAGTATTAGACATCACATTTTTTGAGCATGACACCGGGAAGAGCTTTGAAAATTGCCCTCATGTAGCATGGTTACCAAGAAAATATTAAATAGAGAGAAACAGAGATGGGGAGTGTTGTGACTTATCACATGTGAGAGGATAATAAGAGATGTAGATCGAATACGCCAGAATATTCGGCGTAGATGACTTAAATGTGAGTACAGTATATCATTATTACAAATTTAATGTGGAGAGGTTATATTTATGGAAAAAAATTAAATGGATATTGTAACGATGAGGAACCCCAGAATCCCATATAAAGTTAGGTTAGGAAACTTGCCTTGTAACTATGAATAACCTTAAAGCACCCTGGGATTACTTTTTTCTACAAGATTTGATTAAATTTACAGTGCAGAGGTTTTATAATAAGAGGAATTGCGACCAAAATAATATTCCAGACGCTGCTTCTTTACTGAACTCTTATCGTTTCCTCAGATGGTTGTGTTTCAGTTATGTTCCCCAGCTCTGCGACTCTCTTCGCCATCATGAGACTACAGTTATATTTGGCAGAACGTTTATGAGGGCCATATTCCATACATTACGCAAACAGCTTTTGGATAAATTTCGTTCAGAAAAAGATAAATTGCCGGCAGAGAAGAGATTATTACTACTTAATCAGTTTCCAAGGTAAATATAACTATTTTCTATTGGAAAGAACAGTAATATTAGCTGGAACAGTCTGCCACTTACTAGATTATACTGTTTATTCTATCTATGTACACTTTGTGTATAATTATGCAGCAGGAGACTGAATGCCAACAATTTATAAGATAAATAATAATAAAATGTCTAATTCCACAAAATATAAAGTTTCTTTTTTGATTATTGATACTGTCAGGGCTTCGAGAATCAAGAACAGCTAATTTTGGCACTCATAAAACTTTATCTGGAAAGTAACTTTGCATAGGTTGCAGAACTCTTGATAAGTGATTTTGATTATGCTGTATTTTGCAGATTTTTATCTATGTTTGAGGAGGAGGTGTATTCTAATTCATCACCTATTTGGGATGTTGACTACAGACCACAGCCTCCTCCTCATCTTCATAACCAGGCAGCTGAAAGAGGTGGGTGTCAGGATACTGTATTTGTGGAGTTTTACAGTTGATATTTTCTTCTTTAGGTGGCACTCATAGATACCTGTAGTGAAGCATAATTTGTTTGTACTTTTCAAACAAGTAAAACTTGAGTGAAGAGGAAAATCCTTATATAGTGGTCCCTTATCATCTTTGGCCAATCGATTCTCCACCTCCTTACATCATTCAAAAACCATGTATTTTCTTCATCAAATCTCGATTTATCCCATCAGGGGTAGCCACAGTGGATCCATCATCTTCATATCTCCCTATACCCTGCATCCTCCTTCGTCACACCACACACCTTCCCTCACCACATCTGTAAACCTTCTTTTTGGCCTACCTCTCCTCATTTTGCCTGGCATTTCCATCATCAGCATCCTTTTCGCAGCATACTCCTCATCCCTCCTCAGCACATGCCCAAACCATCTCAATTTCATCTTACACGCCATGTCCCAGAACCATCCTACCCACATTCAGTACATGCAACTTAATTCCAACCTCCTGTATACTTTTAATTATGCCCAAATTACTTAACGTATGAAAATATTTTTTAATTCAATTTAAAATATGCAAAAAGCAGTCGAGTAGTTGTTATAATGTATTTTTTAGGGAAGAATGTTCTGATATTTTTTTTAATATTAGGACTATTTGTTAAAAAACTGCACCACAGGTGTATTAAAACTATTAAATGCAGGCCTACTGTATATCTTTCACAATGGACGTTATATATTTTTTTCAAATTACTTTATTATTTTTTGGAGCCGTTATTCCAATTTCGTGTATTATAGCCACGTGTAAAATCAAGTTGAGTGTACAGTATATCGTTTGAATTCTTGGTATTTGACAGTAAAATACATATGTACACATATACCATGCTCCTTGTGGATAAAGGGTTGACACAATACCTCCCCCAGCACCCTACTTGGCTCAATCATAGGGTATGTGGGCAGGATCTTCTGCTATGAAGCCTGATCGATGGCCATTGCTGGTTTACCCTCACTGCTTCATCTTGTGGAGAGTGAAATTCTAATGCTAATGTTCTCCAATTTAGGTAGTGGGATGCTTCGAGGAGACTTTGATAGGCTCAGTTTGCAGGCTGGAGAAGGACAGTATGCCTCCGGTACTCTGAGTTCTTCGTTGAAGCGCTCCCGACCAGATGACAGGTGAGAGAGAAGTTGAGTATTCTCAGTAAAGAATACTTAGGGAATTAGGGAGCTATAATTTTAGCATGGTAATCCATCACCTAGATGATTATAAAGAATAGACAAAATAATTATCTGTGACTTATGTATTTATCAACAGCGAAGAAAGGTTAAGTTAGAATTTGAGCTTAAAGGCTAACCTCAAATTCTAACTTAATATAACTTTTCTTCGCTGTTGATAAATGGCAGGTCCCAGTTCTTCGTGAGCTCCGGTAATATAGTTAAGGAAGAATGTGATACAATATTTGCAGAAATGAGAAAGGGGATTTAGATGATTCTACTGAGATCGTCAGCAAGAGAATCAAGATCGAGACGGAGGATCTTGGTGAAGAAACGGTTGCAGAAGTGGTGGCTACCATAACTGATCCTAGGCAGATGGTGGGACCAGAGGTTCTCTTCTCAGAGAATGCAGCTAGAGACGAAGCAGCTAAGGTGAGGAGAAAGAGATCTTTAGTTGTCATTATTATTATTTTTATTTTTTTCTATTACTATTTCTATTATTATTATTATTTCTAAATATTCCACCTCGTACTGTTGGGATTCGAATCTGTGATCTGTAGAACAGGAGTCCACAGCTTAGTACTCTGAGCTGTAGCATAGTAGGAGGTAGAATATTTGGAATATTTATGGGTTTAGGGGTCAATTTACCCTGCCTATTTACTTGGTTAGGCAATATTTGTCAGAGAAATGTAGCATATTAGGGGAGCATGGTAGCTAAGTGGTTAGAATGCTCAACTTGCGAGTTGACATCTTAGATTGAGCCCACCGCTTTAGGACGGGCTGTTCTGTGATTTTATATCAACCATTCACGAGAGAGGATGAGAGAGACAATGACCGATTTAAATTCCTTGAGGAAGGGAATAGGGAAAGAATTATCCATTCCATTTTAAAGATTAAGGAATTGAGCATCCAGTTTAAAATATCAAAAGACAAAGACTTGACTCAGGCATGGGAGCCACGTACCTATCCGTAGTTTTTTTAAAAATACGGATTTTTTTTTATATAAAATTATCATATATTACTCTTTCATTAACTTGAGGCGCACCTGGCTACCTTTCAGGGCGCACCAGTTGAGAAACTGCTTTAGAGGGTAAAATGCACCATCTTAAGTGTCTCAGTGAGTTCCCATGCAAATAGGGGTGGAAACAGAGATCAAAGCCAGGAACTTGATGTAAGATATGCCCTTAATTAAATCGCTATATGGTAATAGAAGGAAACCATAGAGAAAAGGTTGATAGATTTTTGTAGCCTGTGATAGTTCTGAATTAAGGAAGGAGTATAACAAGTTTACTAGCTTTTTGTGTAAGGAGCCAGTTTGCCAAGTGCCCTAGGTATATTTTTTTGCTGTAAGGCTAAAGTGTTGGTATTGTAAATATACAGAAAAATAAGTGATTGTTTGAAAATAATATAAATGGAATGAAGGGAATCTCAGCATTCCGTTTCCCCAAGGAACTGAGAGGAGCGATTCAGGTACATTTGCTTTGATTGAATGTGTCCTTTGACTCGACCACTCCCCATACAAGTTGGATAGTTGCCATTGTACAGTGGCTTAGTGGTGGAATGCGTGAGTCAGGAAAGGACTAAATGTTATTTTGTATCCACTGCAGAGTGTTAGTAAGGGCATCCAGTTTTCATCCCCCTGTTCCAACAAATCTGTGTCTACCCCCATTTGAATGGGGATTAACTGTGACACATAAGATGGTGTTACTTCTTAATTCCTTTGAAATGAATATACATGACACTCTTCTGTGTCAGCCAGTCGATCACATCTCAAGAATTTCTACTTCATTGTCCTACAGGATCCAGTATGTCATTACTTTCTCTCTTTTCCAGCTCGAGGAAAGGAAAGGTAACATAGAATTCCATATTGTGGGGAACTCCCTCACCCAGAAAGTCTCCAAACAAACAATGCTGTGGCTTATCGGCTTGCAGAATGTTTTTTCTCATCAACTTCCTCGAATGCCCAAAGATTACATCACCAGGCTTGTGTTTGATCCGTAAGTATACGTGCTATTATTCAAAAAATATGTGATGTATAGGTAAATATTATGCAAACTCAAATTTTGAATTCACTATAATACAACTGTTTTGTTTTCTTGTTTACCACAATTTATATGTCACTACTAACTGCATTTGAATGAGGGTGGACACAGACCCAGGAAATCCCAAACCCATGTTTGATTCCACTGCTGGGTGATAGGCAGGGCATTCAACCTTAATTCCCCAGATCTATATTGTCTGTATCCACCCCCGTTCAAATGGAGATAATAGGGACATGAAACATCAAACAACAACCCTACTATGTTATTTTTACAATATAGAGTACTCTTATTCATATTATTTATCATTGTATTACAGAAAGCATCGCACACTAGCTCTGATAAAAGATAATCGACCAATAGGAGGCATTTGCTTCAGAATGTTTGCTACCCAGGGATTCTCTGAGATTGTGTTTTGTGCCGTCACGTCTAACGAACAAGTGAAGGGTTATGGCACTCACATGATGAACCACCTGAAAGATTATCATGTTAAAAAGAATACACTTCACTTTCTGACCTTTGCTGATGAGTTTGCTATAGGTATGGCATATCGCTAAATCTTTCAACTTTGCATTTCAAGGGTTGCCATAGCGAATCAATTGTCTCCTTATAACCCAGTCCACTGCGTTCTCCTCCATCACTCCACAGCCTTGCACCTTCCCTCACCACATCCATAAACCTCCTCTTTGGCCTAACTCACCTCCTTTTGCCTGGCAGCAGTTATCATGAGCAACCTTCTGCAAACGTAACTCATCCCTCTCACCACATGCCAACACCATCTGTCTTGCCTCTCTCACCATGCCCCAAACCATCCTACCATCTATTACACGATCATTTGATTATATCTGTAAATTGTTTTTTTTTAAGCTTTTTGACTTCCATGTACAACTCATCACATTGTCAAACATGGACTAGATTCTCTTAAGTGGATAATTTTCAGTCTGTCATATTTAGCTTTACAAAGAGGAATCTGCTCATTGCTCCTTCCTATTAGATTTTTAGAATGGAACATCGAGTGTGAATTATTGCAAATGTGTATTCAGATCTTGTAAGAAGAGTAACCCTTGGGGGCTCTAGAGTTATTTATATTTGCAAGGCAAGTCACATAACTCAACCTAACCTAACCCAGCCTGATTCAACCTAAACTGACCCACCCAAATCCAACTCACCCTTGACCTAACCTAACCCAACTAAACCAGCCTAACATATAACCTAACTTTGCCTAATAATTTACCTTATTTATTAAATTGACACGGGGTTTTAGGGATTACTTATCTTTACAAGATCCATATATCATTTACATGTCATTAATCATCTGGCATGTTTACTTTTAAATACAATTTTTTTTTCTAATTTAGGTTACTTTAAGAAACAAGGCTTCAGTAAAGATATACAATTACCTCGTTCCGTGTATCAAGGGTATATCAAGGACTACGAAGGTGCCACGTTAATGGGGTGTGAATTAAACCCCAAAATTGTCTACACAGAGTTTACGGCTGTCATACGAAGACAAAAAGAGGTAAGGTATAGTCTGCGGGATATTTTGTGAATGAAATGAAATTAGGGCAGGTTTGATTGTCAGCCTTTCCCCTGTCGACTTCAGTCACCTTTTACAACCTGCAGATATTATGAAATGATTCAGTCAAGAAAATAATACTATCCAGTGTAAGTGCAAATTAATTTCATAACTTGGTAAAATCTTCAAGTGATTAGTGAATATATCCTATCTTTGCTCAGTATATATTGATAATTCTTTTCTGAGGGGGAGGGGCAAAAATATTTCCTTCATGTTCCCCTGTGTCGTAAAATTCGACTAAATGAAACATAGCGAGGGGACTAGGAATCCCCTCCTTTGTGAGTATATCATATCTATGCACAGTATGTATATTTGTAGTTCAATTTTGAGTAGGGGCAAGAATATCTCCTCTGCCATGTTCCCGTTTACGTAAAATTTTACTATATAGGGCACCGCAAAGGGACTGGGAATTCTCTCCTCTTTATATTCCTCCCTCAAAGCGTCAAGCTCTTTGCTTCGACTCAGTCACCCATTGTATAATGGGGATTATGGCTTATGTACAGTCTTCTTCTAAGAATCCGGTTACACATTAATAAGTAATTAAAGACCCCCATTATGTATTGATGAATTTTCACTGTTGACCACTTCACATTTAATAGTTATAATTTTTTTTTGCAGATCATAAAAAAGCTGATAGAACGAAAGCAGAGTGAGATCCGCAAAGTTCACCCGGGACTGACATGCTTTAAGGAAGGGGTCCGGGAAATCCCAATTGAAAGCATACCGGGTATTCGTGACGCGGGCTGGAAACCCCCTCCTGGCGGTCCTACAGGTCGTCAGTCGCGATCCCCGGACCACGAGCATCAAGATCCTGATTATGTTCAGGGTATGCTCAAGACACTTCTCTGCAATGTTAAGAGCCACGCTGCGGCCTGGCCTTTCCAAGTACCCGTTGACCCTAACGAAGTGCCTGATTACTATGATCATATCAAGTATCCAATGGGTAAGTATTTTATAGAATCCTTAGTATTTCTTAGTGATTTAATGGGTCAGGGTTTCCTATCGTTACAAGAAATTAAAGATTTTGTATAAAATTTGGTCTTGGGAATGAAACCTGTCATTTACATATTCAACACAGGGTACTTAAAACTCTAGATTTTGTTTAGAATTAGAAGGTTGCCTTGTTTAGTCGCTCAAGCATCAGCAAGTTTGTTTTAAAAAGAAAATGTACTATATTTCTTGTGAAAACTTTGCCATATTTCACTATGGTTAGCAATACTTTCTTAATTTCTTGCCTTCTGTGTATTAATATGGATTCATTTAAGATAAATTACTCTATTTGTCCATTAGTTTAGAATATATATCAAGAACATACGAACAATAATCTATATTTTGGATATAATAGCCATCTAAAACATTTTTGCATGTATGTTAATTATCAGGGTCTCCTCTTTTTGATCGACATTCCATACTGCTATTTTCACAGGAGAAAACTCATTCAGCCTGAGAAGTATATGAATTGTTGCACTGTACTCTCAATATCTACTCTGTTAGCAGAGTTCTGTGAAGGGATGAGTGTAACTGCAGCATTGTATGGTGAGAGACTGCAGAGACTGAGAATGTAAGAGGATGAAAGAAGCTACTGAATCTTTTAGAGATGAGGAGCCTTGACCACATAATAGTGTACCTTTAATAGTAAGAATTAAAGCACGATTTTTATTATTTTCAACGTACTCTCTATTCAGTTACATGATGTACTCTCAATCCTTCCCGATTAATGAAAAATTTTACTTTCTAGATCTCAAGACAATGACGGAACGTCTCAAAGCCAGGTATTACGTCAAGGCACGCCTCTTCAACGCGGACATGCTGCGCATCTTCAAAAACTGCCGTTTCTATAATCATCCAGACACGGAGTATTACAAGTGTGCCAACACTCTAGAAAAGTATTACATAGGAAAGATGAAGGAATTAGGGTTACTAGAAAGGGAAAAATAATCCAAAAAGGTTAATCATATAATACCTGTTTACAAACCATGGCTCTAGTAATTTACACCATATTGATGTAAATTAAATTTTGAAGAGATGATTTAAAGATGATCTACCATATATAAAATTTAGGCAATATTTACTAATGTAATGTTAAAGGTCTTAATACATACAATGGCTGCAGTCCCCCATTGTAATGGGGTGGCCGAATCAAAGCACACACATTCATCAGAAACTAATATGCCTCTATCACTTCTTAGCTCTTAGGGGATAAAGGGCTGGCACAATTCCCTCCTTAGTACTGTATACAAAAGTAGCCAATACAAAAATCTAGACTCCTTGTGGAAGAAATACAGAGGAAGGGATTCCCATTCCTCTTGCTCCACCTAAATTAGTCGACTTTTACGACAGGCAGGGTGATTAGTTATTGGTATAACTACTTCATTCCTTTGATTGGGGGTGCACAAACTTATTTATTTTTATTTTTTTTGGTGAGGTTAGCATCTATATTGTTTATTTTGTAGACTTCTTTTTTGTATTTATGATACAGAATTTTTTATATTTCCTCTGTCAATAAACAAAAGCCATAATCACCCTTGTAGTGGGATGGCCAAGTCAGAACTTTGTCGGAAAAAATACAAAGGAGGTTATTCCCAGTTCCCTCACTCTGCCCCATTTAGTCAACTTTTATGGCATGCTTGGTTATTTCTGAAAAAATGCAATCTTTCATGAATCTCTGTACTGTATAATGCCTATGTACTTTGTATTTGACAAGGTAGGATGGTACTAAATACTTTTGCTTTTTTTTTTTTTTTTACTCCAAAAGTTTTATATATTATGCAGTTGTTTTTTCCATTTGGTGTCACAATTCCCCATTTATAGGGTGGACATAAGACAATTTGGAGCTTGGGAATTAAGGGTGGATGCCCTTTCTAACATCCTGTGGTGGTCTCGATCATGGGCTTGTCATCTCCCGAGTCGAGCGCTCTCACCACTGCATTACTGCGGTCATGCAAAGAGGCTTCTTTAAAAATATGATCATAGAGGTAATGATAATTGAAACAAAGAGAAGAAGGGGTTCATCACCCTGAGGGCATTCTTCCCCAAGGTAATGAGAATACTGTAGCATGGAAGTGGTCTCTTTAATGCATACTTTTCTCTTGCAGTGTTTATGCATGATATATATAAGGAATACTCTGCTATTTCTTTATTTTGTGTGGACTTTTATGAAGAAACAGTTGATACAATTCAAGAGTTAACATATTTGGAAAACTACAATATCTTCAATTTTTATAATTTTCCATGGAAATGATTGTGAAACGTACAAGGAATACTCCTTTTAGTCTGTATATTTGTGAGGACATTTACAAAGAAACAGTAATAAAACACCTGTAACACTGTGGAAAGTTTGTTTTGTGTGTGTGTGTGGAAGTTTTACGTTTTATGTGTCGCTATTAATCCATATTATGGGCATGGAGACAGACATAGTAAGGCTGGATGCCCTTCGTATTTCCCAACCAAGGGGTTGAATTCGGGTCGGTCACCTCCTGAGTCAAACACTTAGCCCCTGAAGCAGGAATTCCCCGCATCAACACAATGCAAGTACCAAATGTAAATTAATTCATGAATAGTCTGGCCATGTATTCTATAGATTATTAGTGTTAATTTCATTATCACCTAACTCCATATCTATTACTTAAGCTATTATTTCATTACACACACAAGAAAAGAATATAAATAAGCTGGAAACATTTCAATTACATGCCATAAATCTAGTGATAGAAATACACAATCTCAGTTATAAAAAAGGCTGGAGGAATTATACTTACAATCACTTGAAGCTAGAAAAATGAGGTGGATATGATGACAGTTTTTAAATTCCTTCATGGTTGACAGAGTGGATAGGGATCGATATTTTGCTATGGCTGGCCGTAGAACTAGAGATCATAGTTTAAAGCTTCCTAAGAAAACTTTGCAGGATGTAATGAAGTATTTTTTTAGTGTAAGAATAGTCGATTGGAATTTGCTAAGCGAGAGGGAAGTTAATGCCAACTCAGTTCAAGGACATATATATATATAAGTATCATTGGGTATAAAAATGGAACTGACCAGGCAGTTATGAGCATAGGGCTCTTTCCCGTTAACACACTTGGGTAATTACATACACATACGAGCATATAATTTTTTATATACTGTGGCCGTAATCTCCCTTGTAAGGGAGTAGGTGAGCCAAAAATCACACATTCACCATAAGTCAAGCATACCTTGATCACTCCTCGTAGCTCCTAGAGGATAGAGGGTTACCACAATTCCCCCCCCAATTATCCTACTTGGGTCATCCACGGGGTAGGTAGACAAGATTATTCTGTCATGAGGCCTGACAGCCGCAGCTTATTTACCCACTCCAATTCATCACATTAAAGAGGAGCTTATTTTAAATTTTTGAACTGCTTCTATAGGCTAAATATCCAGATGGCTAGATTTCTGCAGATAAATTTGCCAAGGTAACACAAGCCTGGGGCTGTACAGGGGGTCCTCATCCTACATCTCAGTTCCGTTCCTCAAGAAGAGTCGAAACCCGATTTTCCACATAAGTTGAAACTTTCCTGGCACCTATGCCACCTATCTATGCTAGCGTAGTAGTAAAGTTCATAAAAACACACATTTACGACTTATGAAAAAAGCTCAATTCTTTACCTTTACTCCTGTGATTGGCTTGCACACTGGAAGGGGCATTGCAAGGGAGGGAGAGACAGGCTTACTGGGAGGAGGAAGCTGGAGAAGGAGATATGGGGCAGGTGAGTGGGGTCAGGCAGATCTTGCAGCAGGTGAGTCTGGAGAGGCAGCTGAGGTAAAGATTACAGGATCTGTTGCCCTCTCTTCCTTCTTGAAGAAATGTTCCAGGCTAGTAAGTGAAGGCAATCCATGACCCCTCTGGCGACCTTAGTGTACATGGTAGAGTTGGGGCCCTCAGCTTCAAGTTTTGTCAACCCTTCATCTATCAGGGGAAAACCTTCCAAGCCCTTGCCTGTAAATCTCTGGGCTTGCCATTTTTTCTTGCTCTTCAATCATATGCTTCTCCAGTTGAATGAGGTCCTCTGCAGATAACTCCTCCATCAGCTGTGACATCCATCAGCCCCCACCTCCAAATTAAGCTCCTTACTCGAAGAAACAACGTTCTTGGTGACAGCCTCAATTGTTTCCTCAGTCATAAACGTCATTCACAAACTGTGGACACAGTTTCTTCCATATGCCATTCATGGTCATCTACTTAATTTCATCTTAGGAATCAGCAATGTTCTTGACAGCCCTCCCATAGATTCTCCACTGCTTATATGTAGTGGGACGGCAAAAGTTTTATGAATGTGGCCTATCCGAGCAGATCACATACATGCAACTGGCACGAATGATTTTATAAACTCGTGATTAAGAATGGTTAGAACACTCAACTCATGAAGTGACATACTCAAGTTCAAGTCCACTGTGGCATGTTAGGAAGAGTATCCAGCCTAGATTCCCCAACTCCAACCTGTCTGTATCCATCTCCATGCTACGGATCAATAGTGACACAAAACAGCAAACATGGGTATGGTTGCAAATCTTAAGTCTTTATACAGTGGATCTAGAATTACTTATTCTATTAATACATCCAAGAACTTTTTCATAACCTCGAGTTTGTCATCAACTCATGAGATCACCTTTTCTCCTCTTTCCTGATATCCAGCTTTAGTTTGGAGAAAAGAGCTTCACCAATGACGGCCCCTTAGGGCAGGGAGTCACGAATTTCCTTTCCTTGTAGACACATGAATCTCCTTTTCCTGTAGCCGTACACAACAAAAGCCCCATATCAAATATGCAAGGGGAGCTATGGCTTGTCCTTACTGTGGGATTCGGAGCTTTCTCGCAACACTTCGCTCTCCTTAGTTCTCGACTCTTCCTTATCAAAACTACTAGTCATGAAAATGGTTCTGTCAACAGGTAGTCTATGATTTCCAGTATTCTTGTCTGTGATTAATGTATTCAGTAGTATTCCTTTAAACAGATCAGGAAGTGTGTCCTATGAGCTGTCCAATGTCTGTGTCCTGCACTTACCAGAATAAATAGAACTATGGCTTACATCATGGAGAAAAAAAAAAAAATAAAAGTTGATAGTTTCATTTTATTAAATATATCTCAACTTATTACAGTGAGCAAAAATAATGTAGCACTGTAAAAACGATGACTTTTTTTTTTTTGTAACATTTTAAGTTTTTCATGAACAAAATTAAAAAAAAAAAATCCGTAGATCTTCAGGTATAGTTGTTACCGATTCCATAACAATGAAAAACTTAAAACTAAACTTTTCACCTGATTGCAGTTTTATTCTGTCAAAATAAAACTATCATTTATTTCAAATGGAAAAAGATATTATGAAACCATCATTATCCTAGAGTAAGATTATATGAATAAGCCTACTGCATAACATAATAATAATAATGAATACATTATCCTATCTACCTCAGAAGTTCCCTTTCGGTTTTCTTCCGGGAGAAAAAATCCACATAATAATAATGAATAAACACACTATGACACTTCGTTGGTTAATAAATTCACAAAAAAAAATCAAACCATATAAAGATAAAAAAAAGCAAAAAAACTGTTTGATGGTTGAGAACAGGAACGCACTGGCGCATTCAGCTCTGTCCACTGTTCAGGGGAAAAATATATAATGAAACTTTTTCTTTCAATATTTCCAAAAAATTATTGAAATGACAAATTCTAGCGAGACTGGACCATTTCTACCAAATATGAACAGAGCCTAGAAATATTTGAATTTTATAATAAAAAAAAATTTCTGAAATATCATCAATGAGAAAACTGCATTTATAAAAAAGTCCTTCATAACGATAAGTTAAAATGACACAATAATTATCCCCTAAGTTGAAACAGGAAAAATTTACAAGATCAAAAAAGCTTTGGTAAGATTTGACTATGACAACAATTATGTTTTTTTAAATTGGTATGTTTTAATTCCTCTCTAAAACAGTTTTTTAGCTCTGTTTTTCTTTCATCTACAAAATTTCAAATTTTTGTCCTTTTTCAACCATTTTTCGAAGCTCCTACTTGGAGCTCCGGAAGAGTCGCCCGAAACATGGATACGTGCAATACTTTTTTTTTAATATCGGCCGTAACCGCTAGCATCCACGTTCGAAAACGAGGTGTAATCGTCCCCACTGAATGTCGGTGTGGAGAACTGATAGAACGATTCAGCAGAGCTACCACCGCCGCCATAACCTCCACCATAACCCCCACCGTAACCGCCACCACTGCCGATGGGGTTATAGCGGTTGCCGGCCCTGTCTGGAGCCATCTTACCACCTTGCTGATTCTGACGGCCCTAAATGAAAAGACAACCGGGAAGAGAAACTCGTATGAGATGGAGCCTTGACTACGTAGTACACGAAACAACTGAAATATTTGTAATAAAACATATGCACTATATAATGTAAAATAGCAATACATAAGATCAAAACTGACTACGTAAATGCTTTTGGGCATGTTTCATTGCATCCAATCTGGTGGTATATAATAATAATAATATTTAAATAAAATATAATAAAGTAGAAATTCTGGATTTTTTATACAAAAAAGTATATATAAAATAAATCTGTAATGTAATAGGCAATGTGGGGGGAAGGATGGAGGCAGAAAAGGGAAAGAGAGTTCCTTTCCCAATAATTTTCATATATACCCTGCATATTAAGCAGCTTTAAATAGTGTGGTTTTAAACAAACAGCATACTGTACAGTATATATAAAAATTACAAATAAAAATTAAACTTTTCCTACAAAAACATACATAAATGACAACTGTATTACTTTTGCATAAATTTAAATTGTATTAGGAGACGTTCAGGTACAATACAGCAATCAAGGCAAAATTTACAGTACAGTATAGTATAAAGAATGACGGGAATGGGTTATATACAAAGTATAAACAATTTAAAAAAAAATAATACTGTATATGCAATTCTTGACTTGGGCAGGGAATGGTAGCACTATTTGATTGTGTAGGATGAGGGATAACTAGGTATATATATCACATCCTGTTGAATGCAAATGGGGTGACAGAACTGTAAAAGAAGAACCCAGCTGGCAAGACTAAGATATAATCTATCTTCCTTGACTCTCTCAACTGTTGTGTTGTAGCAAGAACTAAAATGCAGGAAAGGGAGAGGATAATTGTCCTCAGGCTGGTCTGTACATTTATCTTTAATAAGTTTAAAGAAAAGTAGTTTAAAACATCAAAATTTTAATATAGAGAAGTACAAAAGTTCAAAATTCACAATGACCTCAAGATCTGCAATGCCCTCAATAATTATGCTGTGAAAAAAGTGTTACATGGATAACAAATAAATAAATGCAAAGTTACTACGTGGATACCTGTGACAAAAAATAAAAAACACTTCAAAACGAAGCTTCACATATGTACGCAACTTACCGATGTCATTTCAGGCAAGTTCCGATCCTGTAAAAAGGCAAATATGATACAGACATGCAAAAAAAGATATTAAAAGTACAAAATCCTTCTTAACATAAAACTGCTGATCCCTTATAGTTCAGCTTCTAGTCCTCCAAAGCAAGCCATTATTGATCTATATAGCTTGAGATTAGATTACAGTATGCGCTTCGTCACTGTAAACTGTAAAGCAATACACTGCAACAAAATTTACCAAGAAAATAACCTCAATGTAATTTTTTCCTAAAAGACAACTAAAGTTCTTTCTCATAAGAAGTAGAGATAGCATCATCTCTTACACAATACTTACATCTGATTGAACATTCTCTTCATAAATATATTATGAATTTCCAGACGTGCTCTCATTACTTAAAGCGGTTCTCTAACTACTGTATATATTATAGTTATGCAACCATCTGTAAAAATATAACGGTATTCAAATTGACTTTCCCTCCTCTCATACTTTTCGATATAGCACTTACCGTAACAGAAATCTTGCATCATTGCCATTCCCTATTGCTTATAACTCATATGTACAGTGAAGATTTGTATAGCTTTTTACTTGATTTTCCATGGGATGACCACTGCTTTCACTCCTTCCTAAAACTAAGCACAATTCAAACCATTCATCTCACAGATACTTTCCAGGTGATTACAAATATATATTAACAAAGTAATAAAAATATCAATGTCTTACAAACACCATCCTTCCCTAGAATTATTTGTAGCTTGTCAAGCAAGTTGTATCTCAACCTGAGGGTTCAAATTTTAATGTAAGTAACATCATACAGGATATTCTGCGTTCACTATTAACCTCCATTACATGGGCGGACAGACAGTGTACCTGGGGAATTAAGGCTGGACCCTTCACAATATTCAGTGGGCTTGATTAAGGACGTGTTACCTCCCGTCGAATATTCTCCCCACTCAGCTACCATGCATCTAAATAAAAAAAAATATTAATGAATAACCTGAGATACTAGAATTCAGCAGCAGAAAAATTACTTCAGTAAAGAAAAGATAAACATACCTTGATTCAGTTATACTAAACTCCTGCTTCTTAAAAAACTAAGTAAAAATGGGCTCTTTAACAAGTCAAAATTAACAATATAAAATACTTACAGCTGACTATCTTCATCTTGCACTGCGTAATTGGTATCCCAATAATGCTCTGGACTAAACCTATTATTTATCCTTAAGTATAGCAATCCATTACCATCAAATGTAACGATTATAAAGCATACTTGTTAAATATGTAGTTTACGACACTGTCCTCAAAATATTATAGAAAAAAAAAATGCATTGAAACGTTTAAATTATTAAATCATGATTTGCCTATTCAAAGAAATTAAATGAAAATATTCCATTACAGAAGAAAAAAGTATATGAACATGCCTAAAAAATAGCCCAAAGATTTTATAGTATTAACAAAGTAGAAAATTTTTCCCCTGATTTGTAATGCATACGGAAGTCATCAATATTTCTCCTGCAGTGATGATAATTCCATATGTTCAGAAATTATTTCCAACACAGAAAAGCTTATAGAAGACCATCTATCAATCTTTTCCAAACATACACATTTTACCACTATTTTAGTAAAGACATTGAAGGTCAAAATGATCTACATTTAATAATGTATAATTGAGAAAGGTCAAGCACCGCTATACCCTAAGATTGTTAGAAAGTCATATACCAATGAAATAATGAGCAGAGGAGAAAAATACATACACGTGGTTATCCAAAATAACCAGCAACAAGACAGCTGCAATGCATCAGGTAATTTTATGATATAAGCTCTACAATTTGAAGTCAAAAAAATTGAAGGCATTCAAAACTTTCTTTTATTTTTTAATTTTAAAGTCAATCTGTCAATGGTATTTTGGACAAACACAAAAAATCGAAAAAGCCATCTAAAAAAAGTTACAAAAACACATCACAGAGAGCGTAAGTAGAGAAAAAAAAATGATAATTAACTTTTAGAAAAAGACCCAACGGTTGGGTCCGCATCAAAACACTGGCTCACCTGCACGCGAGGAGGATGCTGGCGGGTGGCGCTGGCTTCACCTTCCACTCCTCGGCTCAGTACCACCTCTGATGATACTGCTGGCAAACGCAAGGTGAGCCAGTGTTAAGCTTGAATTTTTCTTTACAAAGGAAAAATTCACATCATTCATTCATTCTTAAGATTGAATTTTCTTTAAGGAAAAATTCACATCACTCATTCACTCTAAAGCATGAATTTTCTTTAAATAAGAAAATTTTACATCATTCACTCATTCTTAAGTTTGAATTTTCTTTACAGAGGAATAATTCACATTCATTCATTCTTAAGCTTGAATTTTCTATACAAAGGAAAATTTTACATCATTCGTTCACTCCAAAGCTTGAATTTTTCTTTGCAAAGGAAAAATTCGAATCCCACATTCATTCTTAAGATTGAATTTTCTTTACAAAGGAAAAATGTACATGATTCATTCATTCTTTGGCTTTCACAACACTCACTGGACATAAAAATGAAGGTAGATGGAAAGATAATTTTATGAATAGACAATGTCATGGGTAGCCACGGACTGCCGTTAGAGGAATTTTAAGTGAGTAGTTCAATATTTTTCTATAAATAATTTGGAATAATTCATGATAAGACTTTAAAAGGATTGTCCTGTTCAAAATAATAGATAATAGTTATATAATGCATAAAATCATTAAATAATAGAAAACTTTATGACTTGAATACTGCATAACATTACTAAATAATAGAAACCTTCATTACTTTAATACTGAGTAATTTCATTAATGACTCAACTATGATTAAACTTTACAAGAAAAGGAGAAGAATAAAGATCTGGGGTAATACTTTTCATCTACCTGTAATCAAACTTACCAAGCACTCTTAATTATTACAAGTATCAGCACCTATTTCCACAAACTATATGAAAAAATTATGATATCAACTGGAGAGTCAAATGTGAAATGCAAATAGGTACAAACTATGCAATACTTATAAAAATTTAAAACTATACAAGTGACTTTGGTTAAATGTTAAATCTAAATTTCTCTAATGACATCACTTTAAGTCTGTATTCACCATGGTTTTAAATGGGAGTAAGAAATTTGCATAAATATTCTATATGGTACTTTTGAAGTCTCGCACTCACGCACAACACCCTCACAAATGCTGTAAAAATGAAAACAACGGCATCAAATTTTTTCCTAAGGAGGAACTTGTTAGGAAAATAAAATATTTGACTCATCTAACTTAATGAAATGTAGTTTTCTAACTTATTCAGTATACTAGTTCCTAAGAAAGATATATTCAATATCAAAGAGTTATTCCAAGTCTTAGTATGTCCCCCAGGCATGAAACTCATGAAGTAATGATCTTATTTTTGTAGTTTCTATTGAGACACAATATCTTATATTCTATTAACCTAGATTCTTCAGTAGCCTATATCAATTCTACATGAAATAATTTTCACTTTTATGTTAATAGATATCTAACAACACAAAAATTAAGTAATACAACAACTGTAAATAATATAATTTCATTTTCAGCTTCTTTGCAGGTAACCGCCCAGTCACATTAAGCTTGTGGTAACTTACTCAGTAGGTGAGAATTGTTTCTAGTCTACTTTTGAATTTTTGTACCATTTTCTTCAACAATGCTGACTCTAGAGCTAAGGTGTAAAATCGCTCCCTGACAGGTTTTCAAATCGGTGGTCAAAATCCAATGACGATTCTGGACAATCTTTGCAAAACAATAAGCACTGCATAAGAAAACCATTATTGACACCCACCAGAAGTGTATGGAGACCAGATACATAAAGGACAAACCCCGCTCAGGAAGACCTCAAAGTGGGAGAAGTGAGGAAAATGTTGAAAATGCCTGTTAGAAGTTCATTCGGTGTGCACCTGCTGAAGTGAGCCTCAGAAAAACATCTATCTTGTATGGATACAGCTTGAAATCACATTGGAAAAATGTGTGGACATTCAATTCTGCGGCTGCTTACTGAATGGACTTTCCTTTACTCTGAACAAACATCTCACACAGAATCAAAATTCTCCCCACTATGTCCACTTGTGAAGTCATACTGACTGAGATTTGTCCTTTACAGATCCTTAAACTTCCTGCTGGTGTTAACGATGGTTTTCCAATCCTGTGTATTATACTCTCCACAGACTGACTGTCAAGAGTTTTAATGCGTTTCAACCAAAGACAAAAACCTGTTAGGCAAAGATTTTACACCTCCGCTCTATACTCAGCATGGTAGCAAAAGAAAATGGAGCAAAACTTCGAAAGTACATTCAAAACAATTCTCAACAACTGAGAAAGAGTTTACCACAAGGTAAATGTCATTCTGGTACCTATAATCAATATTCCAATCTATTATAGAATGTCCAAACAGCTGTCAAAACTCAAACACCAAGTGAAAAGCACTGTCACATTATTTAGGTTAATATGATTAAAAAATGAACTACCAATAAATCAGAACTAAATTATATATATATATATATATATATATATATATATATATATATATATATATATATATATATATATATATATATATATATATATATATATATATATATATATATATATATATATATATATATATATATATATATATATATATATATATATATATATATATATATATATATGATTGTGACACCAGGACTGGGCCAAAAAAATAAATAAATAAAATCCACCCTCATCAGGCCTGGGCACGAAGAAAACACACACAAACAGATTGGGGAGTATTGTGACTTGTCAGAAGTGAAGGGACAAGACGACACGCGTAACGAATATCCAAGAATGTTTGGTGTTGACGTAGGCATAGAAAGACAACCGTAACTGAAGGAACACTAAACAACGAACTGTTCTGGACGGTCCTATTTAAGTCCACAACACCCCCCCGCCAACAGGCGGTTGGTGCTATGGGCCAACCTACTTACAGTTTTAAATATATATATATATATATATATATATATATATATATATATATATATATATAGAGTATATATACAGTAGGTCCTCATATAACATCAATCCTACTTACATCATTTCGCCGTTATGACAAAGGCCAAAAAATATCTAATAAATTATTAATATATTAATTTTTCGACCAACCTGGCTGGTGCGGTAAATTCAAACCGCGCACCAAAATAGTTTGTGAGAGCAGCAAAGGAATACACAGCTAGCAGCACTGTTGTATTCATTTTTATCAAGTTAATTGCTTTATTTATTGAATTCAATAAGAAAAATATCAAACACATAGCTGTAAATACAATTTTAATCAAAATACACACAAATACAAAGCTAGCAAATACAGATGTACTGTATTCGTTTTTATCAAGTTAATGGCTTGTATTTATTTTTTATATACAGTTGGTAATATTGAAAAATTATGTTGAATTTAAAAAGTAAAATACCAAACATTGCTGTAAATACGATTTTATTTGAAATACACATGAATACAAAGCTAGCAAACACAGCTGCTCTGTATTCGAATTCATCAAGTTAATGGCTTTATTTATTTCTTAAAATACAGTTGGTTATACTGAAAAATTATACTGAATTTAAAAAGAAAAGTACCACACACATAGCTGTATATATGATTTTATAATACTGTAAATAGTTTGCTGAGCGTAGTGTAAGACTACAATGTCATGTGGCATTAGGAGAGGGAGAACAACAACTCGCAGTTTATTCCCGCCCGCCATATAGTGTCTAGTGCTTTCGTCTGCTCTCATGTTGTGTTCGCTCGTTACTGACTTTACTATGCCTCCCAAGCATGTCAGTCATAGTTCTGATGGCAGTGACACAAAGAAAAGAAATGCTATCACTAAGGAAGTTAAAACAGAAGTGGCAAACAGTGCTAAAAAGGGAGAATCTTCTAGCAATATTGGCCGCAATCTTGTATTAGCCCGTACGACTCCGTGCGACTGTGGCCTCGATCATAATAGACAAAGATTGCATCCGTGACCCAGTCTCCTTCCCTATCCAAGCACACCGCATGAATACAGCAAAAGTAAGCAATACCTAGAGCTTTGTGGTAATGTAATATTTTTATGTTTATAACTGTTTTATTATTTTACAATGAAACTTTTGTTGTAGTGTAATATTTTTATAATAATAAGTGTGTTTTATTATCTTACAAGGAGAAATTATTTTGTTGTAGTGTAATATTTCTATGTTTATAAGTGTTTTATTATCTTACAATGGGAACTTATTTTGTTGTAGTGTAATATTTTTATGTTTATGAGAGTAGTGTTCTTAATTTACAATGGGAACTTATTATGTTGTAGTGTAATATTATGTTTATATGTGTACTGTTATTATCTTACAATGAGAACTTATAGTATAGTATTTTTTCTATAGATTATGTACTGTACTGTATGTTCTGTTGCCTCTCCAGACTCACCTGCCCCTGTCTCCTCAGCAGCTGCCTCCCCAGCTTCCTCCTGTTAATTTTAAAGGTTTGCAATACTATTAACATTAGTTTTAGCATCTTTCTATGACAGATTAAGAACTTAGATTATTTATTTTCAACAGAGGTTGGGGGACCTAGATTCGAATTTAGGTGAATTCAGACTTACGTCAAAATCTGCTTTAAGTCAGCTGTTAGGAATGGAACCCTGATGATAAACAAGGACCCCCTGGGTATGTATATATATATATATATATATATATATATATATATATATATATATATATATATATATATATATATATATATTTATATATATATATATATATATATATATATATATATATATATATATATATATATATATATATATATATATATATATATATATATATATATATATATCTCAAGTTGAAAGTCGTGAAACTATTACTGTTAGGAGAAAGAAATTAAAAAATATATATATATCAAGGCCGTACGGTATTTTCATTCAAGTAAAAATAATTATTAGCCTTTCAAACTGGAGACGGATTTGTTTTACAAGCTCCGATATCATTACAGTAAGCGTTAAATTCATCCAAGTTCTGTATTCTTTAAAACCTTCTGGTCTTATATTGCAACATTTAGTTTTCATTTTATCCATTACAGAGGATATATATAAAGTTATGAACAATTATATTGTTACAATTTGTATTAGTGATAAAAATTAACTTGACATCATTAATGCTTTAAAGATGATAACATTAACTGTTATGAGTAATAATTCTTAATAAAAGTGTTTTCACTTGGAGTCGAGACAGCAACTAAAGCTAGTGGTCGTGTACAGAAATCTTGAAGCACTTAAAAACAAAGCTGTAAAATATAGTTGGATCCTACTTGAGTGATTTAACCTAAACATAGCAACCATGGAAGTTAAAAGAAACTATTTAAAATGGCAGACCTTCTCAGAAAATATCCGGTAACACCTATGTACAAAATAAAAAACTTAAAAAAAATTGCCAGGATGAACAAGTTAGTGTTCTACTTTTCATTTCCTATAATTCCTTCTGAGAAATCATCTCGTAACACTTTCAATATGTGCTATATAGAGAAATTACATGAAAAAAAAACTAGGTACCATGATGCGCAAGTTACTGTTCTACTATTTATTTCTTATAACTACTTATAAGAAATTATCAAGTAACACTTTCGATACGAGTTATATATAGAAATTACATTAAAAAAAAAGTTACCAAGATGCTCGAGTGAGTTTATACTTCCTATTACTCTAATCAGGAAGAACAGTATATTGTGCGTACTAACTGTAATTGACATACTTATTAAAGGAAAACCAATTTTTTGCAAAATATCCACTCTATCTTCAAGAACGAATGTAAATTATAAAAATACATTGAATAAAGTCACATTATGACTCAGAGATGCAAGGTCTGAGAAAGTAAGGAACACTAATATTGCATATTATGGTAATCATCAAGTACAAAGGAATATCATAATTATTATTGTTATTACTGTATTAAAAAAAGTACATCCATCACTTTTTAGTATTAATCTTAATTCTTACTAATACTGAGAACAATAACAATTAAAGACATATCTCACTATTTTATATATCTTTTGAACTTGAATGGGGAGTAAAATACCTCAAGTTACATATTTGATGGTCATATTGTTCCTTTAAAAATGAGAGCTTTACTTTAACAAGAAAACTGAAGTTAATGAATCGACGACTTATCTCTGTGATTATTAGAAGTATAATATAAGGAAGGGAGGTGAGAATACATATCCCATGTTCCCCTGCGTGTTGCAAAAGTAGATTTAATGGGGCAAAGTGCAGTGACTGTTAAACCCTCCTTAAAATTGTTTTGGTAGAGAAATGTAATCTCAAATCATCGCAAGATAGTATACCTATGAATGATGTTTCATCATGAACACATGAAAAATAGAAGTCTTGAGTGATATCAGACCACCCAGACATACAGGCAATTGATCCATTCATTACAATCCCTCCATATAAATTTAATAATGAACTGACAATTACAGTTTCATTTTGAAGCGGTTTGTTGTGTTCATTACAATCCCTCTGGAATACTGTAATAATAAACCAATAAATAAAACCAATAAATACAGCTTCATTTTGACAATGTCTGATCTAGCCCCTAAAGTCCCTTCAGAAAATCATAACGAAATTGAAATTCGAGTTTTATCTCAATCACAGTTGAAAAGTGAAGAAAAAAAGGGGAAACCTTAGTCAAAGTATGCCACCGCCTTCCAATGCTATCAACAATCAGCATATATGACGAGAGCATACATAGATCAGCAAATGATCATGACTTGGTCAACTAAAAATTCTATGAATAACAGTAAGAATTTACATGGTAGAATCATAATTTCCAATTTATTATTATTATTATCATCATCACTATAATTATTATTATTACAATCATAAGCCAAGGAACATGCCCAGCTGTAAGTCAAAGACTCGGCCCGCGCTGGTGGGGCTTTGGCAAGTGAGTAGCGACCCCCCGGGCCAGACGGAACCCCGCTGGCGGGCAATGAAGCGGCCTTGTTACTGTGTAAAAGACACAAATTTAAAGTGGCAACAGTCATCATGATCAACCAAAAGTACATAAAAATGGGACCTGGGGTGGCAGTGTCTGTATTCCGGATCTACCCTCTAGAGCTGGAAATCAGAAGAAAACACCAACCAATTCAGAAGAGGAGGACAAAGAGAAGCAAAACTGGGGAATGGGGCTGTTTGGTCAGTCAAATTAGGGGACAATAACAACAATAAAAAGGTAAGGCTAGGGAAACTTCTGCTATTTCAAGAACCAATAGCAAGATGAGTGAACCTAACTGGAAACTGAGTGATTGTACCAAGCAACGAGTTATCTTTAAGCCACTTTACCAGTTTATGATGAAACTTGTTGAACAATACAGCTGACCTTAAAACACCACAAAACAATCAGCTATATTCTTCTTTGCAGCACTAACACATAATTTTTAAAGAGAAAATCTTATTACAAAACCTATAATACAAATCACAATTTAGTCTAAAATACTGCAAAAACTTCTTTTCAGCCCTTCCATCCCATAAAACACTAATTATTACGAACATCATAAGCCAAGTAGCAAGTTCAGCTGGAAAATGTCAAAGACTATAAACCACATGACTCCAGAAGCTCCAGAAAGGGAAGCAACTTAGTAAAAAAAGGAAACTAAGGAAAAAAATATATACAGTATATAAG
>JAXCGZ010012238.1:25000-34760 GCA_037179515.1 Halocaridina rubra | reverse complement strand
ATCACCGCTTCTCATTTGCCAAAACAGGACATTAAATGTCATGATTATATCCTAACCAGCTACCGGGGAAGCAACCCGATTCATCTCTATGCCGGTCCATACCCCGGATCAAGGCGAGAGTTGTTGTCAAGAAGGGGATCTAAGCCAAAAAATTCAAAGCCCAGACCAAACACGAGACTGCGTGCAACTAGGAAAAAAAAAAAGCAACCCAAAATGAACATGGGAGAGGTTGTTGTTGTTATGCAAGAAGCGGATTAAATTTTCAAACTATTCTTCTTGAATTGGCGGTACACCAAATATTCAGTTATTAACTTCCAGCCCGCCTATTTCCATAGAGTAAAAATTAACATATCTCTTACGTCATAATGTGGATTCGGTACAGAAAATAGCTGAGTCTGACGTCTCAGATCCGCTCTACTCAGCAGGTTAAGTGAGTAAACAAATGGAACTGGCAAGTCAGTTTTGGAACCAATTCTTCTCTAAGCTAAAACACATAAATAGGCCAACATCTGCCTATCTTGAAGTTCTGCGAAAACAACTCGAAACGTTACAGACATACAAATACATACGTAAGTTACCAAAGAAATATGTGGGACATATAAAAGTTTTAACATTCCCCCATAGCATATGTTCGCATATTTCCAAGTTGGAGTTAAGACATCAGAGGAATGTAGGTTGAGACTTCTTATAAGGAACAGAAGAGGCGGGGACGTCCTGATACTACAACAATTCTATCTCTCTTTTTAAATGCACGTAGGAAGAGAATAAGAAAAAGTGAGCCGAGTCCTGAACCTACGATAGATTCTCTCTCTCTCTCTCTCTCTCTCTCTCTTGCATCCCTTTTCTGAGTGTTCAAGGTGATTCTGCATACCCACCACTTCCCCTGATGTTGATAATGATGTTGCCACCGACAGGATCCCTCCTCCCTTGGTCTCTGCTCTTGACGTGGTCACCACCCATTTCGGTCATTCATCCATCTCTCATCCTCACCCTCACCCCTTGTTTCTAAGAACTGCGGGACGGGCATTCAAGCCTTTATCGAAGCCTGAACTTGTAAACAGACTCTTCTATTAGTGTCCACACACTTCTTTCTTATCGTAAACTTACTATGGTTGCTGACTATCAATATGAAGGCTTTAGGAAACCTTTTCTTCTAATCCCCAATAGGTTTTGGTGATAATATGGATGTAAAATGCACCTTAGGGTATTAAAAGAGCTCAGGCGCTCATAGGCTGGAGTCAAGCCCTGGTCCTTCTTATCTGTTAGTTCCGTAGGACTGTGTTCTGATAAGTCTAATACTAATTACTATTATCAACCCTCTTGTAGCCGCTAATAAGTCTTGGTCTTATCAGCAAGGCGCCCTTTTTACAACTATGTACGACTTTTTTCTGCTCACTTTTTATCCAAGTCTTCCTCTTTGTTGTCAGCTTTTTCCCATGTTTCCATGATTTTCTCTTTCTCACTAGCCTCTAGAAGATTAGCGTCTGATGTTTGCACAAACCGGTATCGGTTTGGAACCAATACCGAATCGATATGGTTCGCTCTGTCGTATGGCATATCATAGATACCTATAGTCTCACACGGCATTTCATAGATGCCTATAGTTGCCAGATGGCCGAGAGTGCACTAGCTACCCGCCGCCACCAGGACTGGCAACAGAGCCCGTTTAGTTAGAAGTCAGCCTTTGCCGAGGGCAGAAGTCACGTCCATAGCTACCCCCCCCCCCCTTGGGGTGGGAATCGAGAGTGACAGGAACTATAGGAATAGAAGCTCTAAGGTGGTATATAAGTGTATACTCTAATAAACAACTTTAAAGAAGATGTTTATATCTCCAGTACAGACCTCGCTACCTATAATAAAACGTCCGATAGTGCAATTAACACACTATATGACAGCTCCATCTGTGGCTGGATTACGTATTATTCCAAGACAGGCTTTCTACTTGTTCCGCATTCAAATAAATTTTTATTCTAATCCTATTAAATAAATTTCCTTTTTAATTATATTTACCTTTTAATGTCCCAAGGAGTTAAGAAACGTGAGAAAAGTTGAACTGGCTCTCTGGTGGATGGATATGTGCTCTGACTCGGTCACGCCCATACCAGGAGACTCACGGCCACTGTATATGTAGACATATTAGCCATAGGTGTAGGAAGAAAGCTGATGAGGATATTCTTACGATCAAAGTTTGAAAGAAAAAAATAGCAGATCAATCCCAGAATAGGCATCTAATACAGTATTCTCCTTCAAAATTATAGTTCAGTTAGGTTGGGTTTGGTTAGCTATATCCTGCTAAGCTAAGAGGTTGTAGAAAAAAATTGAGGTAGTAGAGCTTCATAATACCACCTCTGTATACATTTCTGTGTGTATGTCTCTCTCTCTCTCTCTCTCTCTCTCTCTCTCTCTCTCTCTCTCTCTATATATATATATATATATATATATATATATATATATATATATATATATATATATATATATATATATATATATATATATATATATATATATATATATATATATATATCTTAGGACACAATTACTGTGTCCTAGGCTTAAGTCCTAGTTGGGGTAAAATATGATTCATATATATATATATATATATATATATATATATATATATATATATATATATATATATATATATAATATATATATATATATATAACATTTTCACAATGATGCCAATCCTAGGTTAAGAGAAATGAATGAATAAATTTTTGTATCATACTTTGCACTTCCCTAAAAGTAAGGGCAGGTAACATACATATAGGGATTTTTTTTTTTATGAATGTAATTGGAATAGTTCTAACAGCTTCAGGGCTCTCATATATTCAGGTAAAACACACATTACTTTTTCTTTTTAATCCTGCTGCTTCTTCAATCAACAACAACACAATGAAATATGATAAAAATATTATTTGGAAATAATATACATTCCCATGTTCACTATTGACAAATCATAAAAAAAAATAAAAATACATAAAAATTAAATTAAATAAAGAAAAAATCAAAATGAACAAATACATAAATAAACGATAAAAGATCTTCAAATAAATTAAAAATAAATGAGTAAATAAATCATTACGAAACAATAAATGCAGTAAAAAGCATAAAAGTACTGCATAATGCAGACCCTTCGCTTATTGTTGTAAGTAGAACGGCATTTTCAAGCCCCCCCCCCCCCCTCCGACCTTCCCATTAACAGGCAGCAATGAATGGGACATACTATGAATTCGTATTCCTACCTTCCTTCCCATTGTTATTTTTCAATCTCACATCGGCGTAAACTTATTCTTTCAATATCAAGGTATGCTTTTCCCAAGGTCCATATAGGGTCGCTGTTTCATACAAGGCTTTAGGAGATTTGCGTTAGGATTAGAATTTTACGTTCCTATACCGTTCCAAACGCACACACTCATTTGGTCCCTGCTTGAGGCCAGCACCGATTTGAGTTGGCTTTGTCCTCCCCGTATCAGGATGGCATTCATACCTCCTGTTGTTATAATCCAATTTCGCTTTTGTCCCCTTATCGACGGTGTATTTCATGATCATAAGGGGTCGCTGTGTCTCACTAGGCTCTACGAGATAAGCATTAATTGCGGATCATAATTTTACGGCCTGATACTTTTCCTGAGACCAACCACTTCATTTGATCAGGACGAAGCTAACACGATATTGTACCCTAGTGATTGCATTGTATTCGTGCGTTCTCGTTGTTGTGTTTCAATTTTCCTTTGGCGTCAAATATTTTCATATTCTAAGTAGGCAGCTTTTGCCATATTCATTGGGGTTGCGGTTCTCACTAACCGTCTAGAGACTTCTTCTGGTTTTGACCCAAGAGCTTAACAGATCCCCTTCTTGTCACCATATATTTCCACTGGTCCAGGCTTGGAACCAGAACCGAATTGATCAGGTATTCTCTCCTTGGTGTAAACTTATACTTTCTTCCCCATCGGTTGGTTTTTCCACGTTCATGTGGGGTCGTTGTTTTTCACTCGCCACATGGAGGCTAGCGGTTGCTTTGGGCTGACAGCTTCAAAGCCGGATGTCCACTCTAATACAATACTCTCCTTTGATCCGGTCTTGGAATAAGCACCGAATTGACATGGTTTGTTCCCCCTGTGGCTAAACTGCGTCCATCCCCTTCTCATTGTTAATTATGTGGTCACCGTTATTCTAAAGTCTTATAGAGGCTAATGTTAGTTTGGGCTGAAAATTTCAATGTCGGATGCCTTGCTTCCCAAGTGCCTGGGTTTACCCATAGCGTAAACTCTAGCATACACTGCAATGCTGCTGCATTGCAAATTAAGAATGGAGTATAATGACGCAGAGAGAGAGAGAGAGAGAGAGAGAGAGAGAGAGAGAGAGAGAGAGAAGAGAGAGAGAGAGAGAGAGAGAGAGAGAGAGGAGAGAGAGAGAGAGAATTATGTAGTTTACACATTGCTAAAAATCAGTGTTAACATATACAGCTAAAATGTCACATCACTATATATATATATATATATATATATATATATATATATATATATATATATATATATATATATATATATATATATATATATATATTATTAACACTGAACTGTTAACATACAGTCTAAAAGGTAGGAAAAGCCCATTAAATAAAACAACGAAAATATATATATAAAAAGTACTTATTAATTTCGTGACTTATACTAGTCACCTTCTCAAAGTACTTTGAGAAGGTGACCAGTTTAGGTCAAGAAATTAATAAGTACTTTTTATATATATATTTTCGCTGTTTTATTTAATAGGCTTTTCCTGCCATATATATATATATATATATATATATATATATATATATATATATATATATATATATATATATATATATATATATATATATGTATATATATATATATATATATATATATATATATATATATATATATATATATATATATATATATATATATATATATATACACTTAATAAAAATCTATGCCAGGGACACAATAAACGAAATTGGAGTGAAGTTTTCCATTTTAATTTATAAAGCAGCTATGTATACAGTGAATTCGACCAATGCCTGTGATCATCTTCAGTGCCAAAACCTATTTACAAAAATACAAACTTAGATCAACAACAAATCAAAAAACAAAGAGTAATCATGACAACACAATGGGAGCAAAATTAAATATTTACTAAAAATACGTCACTGACATCTGCATTATATATATATATATATATATATATATATATATATATATATATATATATATATATATATATATATATTCAATTGTTTTCATTGATAGAATGAAGTATAGCAAATATCTCTTAGCGTCTACGCTTTATTCTTTCGTATTTGTATACAATGGCCGTAATCCCCCTTGTAAGGTGAGAGGCCGAGTCAAAGCACACACATTCACAAGAAGCCAATTTACCCCAATCCATTTCTGGTGAATGTGATTCTGTCAACAAATGATTCCCATTAGCGTCCATCAATGAAGTTAATGTCCCTTCACTAGTAAAGTAATAGCCATTTTACAGCTAATTGTCCGTGTATTTTTACTTTATGAATATTATAATATTAACTTAACCCAACCTAAATTGACATACTGATTTCTATCTTATCTGATATGTGTGTTTCTTTGATCATAAACTAACTTAACCTAAACTAACCTAACCTAAAATGAAAGGGTAAAGGTAGTTCCTCTTTACTGTGGTGTCATGAAAACAAGTTACAATTAATCAAATTTCACGAAAGCTTAAGAAGGATAGACTTAATACCAAGCCTTCATATTAAGCTTTAAAAAATATTAGTTTAAAAAATATTAGTTTTTTCGTAAGTGAAATCCTTAAATTAGAAACACTACTATCACAACTGCGGTTAAAGCAGAAATATTCCTTTATCAGTCGCTTGCTTTAGCAATTTCATATTACCCTCTGCTTGAATCAGAGAAACGGTCTGAAAAGAATTCTTATTTGTTTATTTATTGAGTTTGTTTACTTACTCAGCTATTTCCTCATTAGTTATTCATGTCCTTAGTTTCTATGCCTATTTGGTCATATGCTTATTTATATCTATTAATATATTTTCTATACTACCTATTCATTCAGCTATTTATGTTCTATAATAATTCATTTATTCATATATTTTCTTTACCTATAAATTAATAAATTACCTATTTTTTCTCAACCTTTATTGTTTTATTATGTACTCTCACTACTTTATTCACTTTATATATATATATATATATATATATATATATATATATATATATATATATATATATATATATATATATAATCACTTCCATCCTTTTTTTTTATTTTCATCTTTTATTCATTACCTATTTCTGAAGTAAGACCTTAAGCACAGTATCCTTTTGGCAATCACTTGCTTCTATGTTAAACCTGTCACTGTGCATGGGGATGCGTGCAGGCAGGTGCTCCCTCTTGATTTACAAATACTACACTCTACATTATGCGATATACAATCCGTGTATATCAAGGGTATAGCCAGCATCATATGTATATACATTTATATCTCTGTGTTTTATGATTCTTCTTTGAATTGCACATATGAAGCTCATGATACTGATTACATTATTGTTATTTGCGCATGTCCTATGCTAAAACCAAATATAAATACATTTTATTGCATACATTAAATTTTTATGAGCAATAGTGTAATAATGAATCTTAAGCAGATCTTGGAGAGCCGATTGGCACACGTCCCCATGTCATGTTTTAGATCCAAATAAAAAAAAAGTACCGTTCCCTGCTTTAGCAATTTAATACTGTTCCCTGTGTTAGCATTTTCAACTTTTACTGCTATCTTTGTCCATTTTTATGATATATTAACCTAACCTATACAAAAGTAAAATGACTAGGTAAAGACAGCACCTTTTTCTGTTGATAGAGATGACCTGAATCACTCTATGAATAGGCACCTGATGTCATTTCAAGTACTTACTTTGGGACTGGGGTAAGTTTAGGTTAGGTTTGGTTGGGTTAACTTGACCCAATCTTACCTCACAAGTGACGCAATATCACATTAATCACCTGACTTTTGCCTCAATCACAGATTAAACACAAAGACACCAAGTGCCTATTCTGCGATTGATCCGATTATCTTTACTTGATGTGTTTATACATACTGTATGTAAAGATAACATAACCTACATTAAAACTGACCTAGAAAAGATGTCCACTACTTTTTCAGCAAGAAGGGATTAGATTTACTTAATCTCACTCATCTATATGTTTGCTGATGTGTTATCTATATCTACATTAAAAAAAAAAAAAAAATCTAACCTAGCCTATAATGACCAGCCTTAATGCCGCTGCTCCAATTTATCTGTGTCCACCCCCATATTGAGGACTAATAGTGACACATAAAAAACACACACAAAGAGATGAAAATGGTTTCTTCTTTTTTCCGCTGGGGGGGAAGGAACTTGATCAAAATTTGTGCTTAATTATTACTAATATATAATAAGCTAACCTAACCTTATGCAAAATATGATTATGTTTACTTGATACAAATTTACCAGTCGACCGTTGTGATACTACAGCTGAAGGTCTTTTGGACTTAAATAGGACTGTCCAGGACAGTGTGATATTTAGTCATCCTTCAGTTACTTTTTCTGTGCCTTCATGGACAGCGAATATTCTTGGATATTCGTTACACATCTCTTGTTATCACCACATCTGCCAAGTCACAACACTCAATCTCTCTTTCTATTTACTTTGTTTTCTTCTTGCCCAGGTCACACTCCTAACAAAAAAAAAAAATTCTATATTATTCTGATCAATCGCCCGCGGTAGCTCAGAGGTAAAACGCGCGAATAATGAAGTGTGAACCTAACGTACATGGGTTCGATCCCACCGCGTGGCATTAGAAAGGGCATAAAGCCTTAATACCCATCTCTAGAGTTTGTCTTACCCCCATTTGTAGGGAGACTAATACTGATATAAGACGAAAAAAGATATCAAGCTTGCCAAAAATATAAGCAAATAGTTTATTTATTTATTTTTAATTTTTTTTAAGGGATGCTATTTACTTGATCCCACTGTTCTACACAATTAATGGAGCGCAAATTTACATTTAGGTAACAAAAAAAAAAATAAACTCAGGAGCCAAGCAACGAAACAAAACTGACACCCCTCTAATAATACGACAATTACCAGGTCCTCCTCCACACAACACACGAAGTAGTTTACAGTGCGAGCAAAGACAGTCAATTAGGATACCACGAGTGACAGTACCAACAGATGAATGTCTAAAAATGAGAGAGAGAGAGAGAGAGAGAGAGAGAGAGAGAGAGAGAGAGAGAGAGAGGAGAGAGAGAGAGAGGAGAGAGAGAGAGAGAGAGAATTTGTAATCTGATTTTACATTTTTTTCTATTTGCATGGCTTACCATGCATCATCATATTCAAATTTAACAGCATCCATGCGTGACACTGTATTGGCCGACTATAAGTGATGTGTATAACTGAAATTTCGTAAAAATGCATTCATGTAGTATTTTATTAGAACAGCCATGACCAGTCTATGGTCTGAGTTAAAAGATAGTGAGGGGATGGATTTTACATTGCATATTAAATTCATTTTGCTTGTTGTTATCAAGTCTATCATAGATTTCTCAGTATATTCCTGTCTTGCCTCATTCCACCTATCCCACGTCCACTTATGAGTATCTCGATGTTGGTAAAAAGTATTTAAAATGGACAACCTGTTTATCACTGCAAAGTTAATTATTCTTTATAGTGCTCATCTGCTAAAATTCTCCAGAGTGAGTTCCTATCAATACTATCAAAAGCTTTCTCTAAATCAATAAACATGATGTATTTGTCTTTGTTCCATTCCTAGCGTTTCTCTATATCATTCGCATAGTGAAGATCAGATCATGTCTTTCCCTGCCTATATGTCCATTCCAATCTCCACTGATTATTAAATGATCCCCATAATTTACCCCATCAACTGTGTGCTGCAGTTTTCGGTAAAACTCTTCCTTTTCTGCTGTGATGCGGCCTTGCTGTGGAGCATAAATTTGCACCAACCTCAGCCTTCCCTCTTTCAACTTGATTGAGATACTGTGTCTATGTATTTTGCTATCTCTGGGGCCACTAAAAAACCCACTCCATGCTTTCCATCATCCGAGCTGCTGTATAAAAGTCTGTAGTTATCATGTATTTTCTTGGTGTAGTATAGTGAATAAGTTAACAGTCCCGGTTCTTCTTGCAGCTCATTCCTAGCTACTGTTTTCGAGTGACTCGGTGATAACAGATTGAGAGGACTCCTCAGCAGCAGCATTCTTTGCAAGGTTGTCGGGCTTTTCATTACCACTTATCCCACATATGAAAAAATATTTTGCCAATGAATGTTTGCACGTTCTCCCTGAGGGAGGGGGTAAGAATACTTCCTCCGTGTTCCTCTGGGTGTCCTAAAAGTCGATAAAAGAGAACATCTGTGTCAAAAAATATGAGGCCTTTAAAAACATTAATATCTTCCCCTTGACGTATTGTAATTTTTCAAAACTCATTAAGGTTCATATAAAACCGCATAAATGTATAAAATACCCACGACACCTTAGAACTTAAGAATTTATGCTCAAACAATACTTCAACAGACAATAATTCACACACTTTTGACAGCTCTATAAACATATGCATCATGAATCAGCTAAACAAGTTGTATAAAGCCTCTGCCAAAAAATGTTTCAGCTTCATTCAGTCCCAAGGGATGTGGTAACCCTATTACTTTAGGCAGCAGATAACAACAGATCCC
>JAXCGZ010012238.1:2500-20000 GCA_037179515.1 Halocaridina rubra | reverse complement strand
ATATATATATATATATATATATATATATATATATATATATATATATATATATATATATATATATATATATTAGACGTTTTCCACATAAGGCAAAATATAGAAATGAAGATCTGCCAGTTCTCGTTCAACCATTCCCTTTTTGGAGCTTCTCAGAGCACGCAGGGGAGATAAGTATTCCATTGTTCTTTCTTCTCCATAAAAAAAAAATAATAATAATATTTTTGTCGTTTGCTACGATACAAAGGGAATAAAACAGAGAATAATTTTTTCCCTTCATTAGGAAACATTAATGTTATTTTTCTTGACCAATCATCTATTCATTGATTCATTCATTATTTTGACAGCTCCAAAAAGGTCAATTCTGTAAATAATGAAGTCTGTAATCATGAAGATCCTGTTTTACTCTTGACCTAATATATCTACTGATACAATTCCTGAGTATGCAAACGGGAGCTAAAACATAAATACCACAACTACCCACGCCTTAACTCTAAAGGGATGCTACTGAGATGTTACATGGAATTACCTGTTCATCTTGGGAGTCGAGCTCGGGATTTTCAGAGCATGATTGGGCGATTATTTGCAGTTACGAAAGGTGGTCATATGATTTTATCAGTATTCTTAGACACTGATTCTGCCTTCGGTGAATCAATGATTAAGGTAAATATCTTTTCTTAATATATGTTATTCATGCACACATTGTTCATAACTCCTTGGAATATCTTTTGAAAAACTTGACATACAATCCACAATAAGTTTGTTGTGTTGCATTTCACAAAGATCGACATTCGGAAACAAAAGAACTGTCGATGATAACGTGTCATGTATAGAGACGTTCATCAAAGCGACTTCGATAAATACCGGATTTCGTTTCGCTCCAGGGCATGTGCTAGAGGTTCTGCATTGTACTCATTGTACTTCATCCAGAGAAGAAAAGCCAACGATCAGTAAGACATCCAGCCGCTGGCAGAGGAAACCAGCTCAACACGATACTGGCCTTAAACCAGGGTAAAAGGAGAGGGTTGATGTCAGGGCGATAACAAGACTATAAATAAAAACCAAAATGTGGTCTCAAAGAGGCTAGTGAGAAAGAGAACCTCGTATTAAGATGGGGTACGCTGCCAATAGACGGTCAGTAACATAGGTTGACAGTAAGACTTTGAGCCAAAGATAACCACCCTCCAAAAATAAAATGAAAAACAGCAACCCCCAATATAACTAGGGAAAGCTGCCGATTAAAAAAAAAAAAACAATAACATATGGTAGTAAATTTGTATATCACGTCAAACAGTAGTGTCCAAGATGCTAGTGAAAAACAGTGACGGCATATTGAAAATGGGAAAGCTATCAATAATAAAAAAAAAAAAGTTAGTAAATTCTGAGCCAAACACCACCATTATCCTCGTGAAAAAACAGCGACTAATGTATAAGAGCATTACAGGATTTTTCCTTTTTTATTTTTGTGGATTTTCCAGTTTTCCTGTTAGTTAACCAAGTGATGTCAGTACTTTTATCCTTCAAAAAGGCAATTTTTTTCAAGTAACTGTTTGTCTGGTTATCAGCTAATCTCGAACAAGAACTTGCTTAGAGACTCACGTTTGGCAAATTATATAAAAGGTGATTCGAAGTGTTTAACCCACACAAAATAATTCAAACGTAAGGTTGGATAGAAAATTTAACCCTCCAGCTAATATTTTACTTATTTATAACATTTTTAATATATGATCTATAAGAATGACCTTTTAGTTTATTAATATATTTTGAAAGATAATCTGTAAAAACACTCTTGGTTAAAAAAAAATCTTATGTGTTTATGAATGATAACAAAATGAGCTAGAACACGCTATGTAAATTACCATCATTTTTTTTTTTTTTAAGCATTATGTAGCTCTACGTTCATGCAATTTTCTGGTTGAGCAGCATCTTCAGAGAAATACTTTCTTCGTGCATTATATAATATAGTACTTTTATCCACAGTCAATTACGAAAATGTCTTAAGGAATATATTCAAGATTACCCTGACATACTATCATGTAAGAGTCGCATAAATATGTTTTCTTGTACACTAAAGAGGAAAAATCAGTTTGTAAAATTTACTGAGAGAGAGAGAGAGAGAGAGAGAGAGAGAGAGAGAGAGAGAGAGAGAGAGAGAGAGAGAGAGAGAGAGAGAGAGAGAGAGAGAGAGAGAGAGAGAGAGAGAGAGAGAGAGAGAGAGAGAGAGAGAGAGAGAGAGAGAGAAACTGTTTCACCTCAAAGCAAGTCAAGTTGCTAATACACACACACACACACACACACACACACACATATATATATATATATATATATATGTGTGTGTGTGTGTGTGTGTGTGTGTGTGTGTGTGTGTGTGTGTGTGTGTGTGTGTGTGTGTGTGTGTGTGTGTGTGTGTGTGTGTGTGTGTGTGCGGCAACTTAATTGTGAAATATATGTGTATAAAGAAAAACGAATTAGCAATTTAGTAAAAAGATAGTGTTATATTAAGAATAAAGGGCTTTATATATATAAAAAAATAAAGAAAAAATTGCGTAAAGAGGAAGGGAATACTCATTAACAATGGTGAAAAGTGGAGGAATGAACGAAAGAAAAGGTAAAAAGACTGCGCAAGCGGAAGAGGGAAGAGATGAAAAGAGAAAGAAACGAACGATGTGCGATAAGGAGGAGCCTTGAGAATATAAGGAGAAAGACATGAGGAAAAAAAAAATAAGAAGCATGTGAAACCACGAATATAGAAGAGATAAGGAAGAGAACAAATAAATAGATAATATCATTGGAGTTGAAAATGAAATAGCATATAGACAGGGAAAAGGTAACATGACGAAAGGAAAAAAAAGGAAGAAGAGAAAGAGAAGGGTAATATTGAAGAGGAGGAGAAATGAGAATGTGAAGGAGATGAAGACAGGAGAGGCACAGGTGGTGAATCCTGCAGGACAACGACAGTTTATGTACTTAATTTTGTATAAGTGTCTGTCTAAACATCCGACACTCTTATTGCACTGTGCGATGATACCAAACGGCAGATGTTAGTGTGGCCAATGAAACATCAACTTATGCCTACCTAATTGTCATCTGGAAAGCGCATATTTTATGTTGAACTAACACATATTTGCACATCAGAAAGATACTTGTTATTTGGTCCATAAAACATCAGTTTCTCTAGCAATATATTTATCTAAGTAACATATGGAAAATAAATATTTATGTCGATCCAAAACCTATTTATATATCAAAACTTTATTTTTTGTATGTGTAATGTTGGTGTGGTCACTAGAACAACAATTTATGTATCTATCTACCTTTATGTGGCATCTGGAAAACGATTATTCAGAAAACTCCAAGCCAAGTTTGAAGGGAAGAAAAAAGCGCGCGCACACATACACACAAGCTTAGGGTTGCATCATCTCTTTCAGCGTCATAATATATGCCAAGGTATAGGTGAAAAGAGAAAGAGTGCAGGTGTGATTGTGAGTAGAGAAGAACCCCACCTACAGACAATAAGCGATTTGGGAAACCACGGAATAGCTGCGGTTCACCCATCAAAAGGATTTATGTCCTACCTACTGTTTCAGCGTCACTTATTATGCAATGCTCGCTGACTCTGGCTGCCTAACGCTCCAAGAATAATGAAGGATCCTGTGTGTATGCTTTATTGTTTGCTCGTGCTTGAGACTGATTGTGCTTGCCATACAGACATATAGAGCTGTGGAAAGTCATATATACTGTGTGTGCGTATATATACATATACAATCATACATACATACATACATATATATATATATATATATATATATATATATATATATATATATATATATATATATATATATATATATAAGAGGGCTATGATATCTCAGTGGCAGAACACGCAAATCGGGAAGTAATGAGTCTTGCAAAGAGGGTTTGATCTTTGCCGGTATTCAGTCTTAATACATTAGATCCAACAAGGCAGGCTGTGTCCGCTCCCATTTATGGGAACTAATTGTCACATATAAAATATGTGTGAGCGTGCGAGAGCGCGCGCGTGTGTGTGTGTGAATGTTAATTATGAATAAAAGGCTGTCAATAAAAATGCAAAACAATGGAGCATCTCGGTCCTAACGAGTGCTGCATTTGGAGTCTACAGAGATATCTGAGGAGAATTGACGAGCAATTATAAAAGCCAAGATTTTCCGGTCTTTCAATTTTCTCTTCAAAGCATTTTATGCAAATGTTTGGAGAACTTATCAAATAATTGCAATATCAATTTATCATAACTTTTCCACAACAGCTTATCAATATTCCTTCCGAGAGGATATTCAGAACACAGACTGACCTATTATTCGGGTATTTCCAAATTTAACACATGCAATTATAAGTTTTTTTCTAGCTACAAAGTCCCATCTTGTTAACAGCATAGATTAAGAATTTGCATATGGGCTTATCTTCTAGCTTCTTTAAATACCCATTTTATGCTAACAGTATAGACTAAGAATTTGTTTCAATTCACAGATATTCACAGACTGCCTCATCCCACCAATTTTTTTTTTACTATATTGCAATAAATATAACAGTAAAATTGTCAATTATTTCTTAAAGACAAATTGCTCTATCACCGACTCAACACTCTATTGGAGTACTCTCTCTCTCTCTCTCTCTCTCTCTCTCTCTCTCTCTCTCTCTCTCTCTCTCTCGTTTTCGTTTTCAATCCCTGACGAATTAAAACACTGGACCCTCCACTAGTGAAAATTCCCAAATGGGAAAAGATGTGTTTGGGGGAAAAATACAGTGAGTAGAGAGGTCAAAGTTGAGGCCTTAGAAAACTCGCATACTGCATTACTTATTTAAATATCAAAACCCAATATACAAGCATTCTTGAAAATATTTTTTGGAGTGTTTAATATACCGGATTACAAAACAATATACATTAGAAAGCTTCTACATTTGAAGTACATAAGGCCCAAACGCAAGTGTGAAGTGACGCCTATGTTAATGTGCTTTCCTATGTAGATTATATTCCGGTTTCTCTAAAGAAATGCTACACAAAAATGACTAAGTATCTCATTAGACCAAAAAGTGAGTAGCACAGAATAGGTTATGTGCACGTGTCGTCGACTCAGTTCAAAAATCTTGACTTGCAACAAAAATGGGAACAGGTAGGCGGTTATCGAAGGTTGGAACTCTAAAATCCAAGGAAAAGGCCCTCATTATTAAACTGCACTTTTAATCTCCATGGATCAGGATTTCAGTCCCGATGAGTAGTGGTGATTTGATGTCGTTAAATATATACCCAAATACCGTATGCAGTAATGCTTAAAATCAAATAATTGTTGCTTTAGAGACTTCACCTTCTTTAAATTAATTCCAATATTAAACGACCCAAAGTATTTTCTCTTTATTCCTTAGTGCAATCTTGAGTAACAGCTTACAAAAAAAAAAAAAAGTCCTTGGAGACAATGCGGGTACTAAGAGGGGCAAACCTTTGTTTATTTCATAACGTCACCTTCTTCTTCAGCTCCCCTCCACACGACTCTTATTGTGTGAAAAAAAGAGAGAGAGAGAGGAGGAGGTTGTGTACTAGGTAAAAATAACGAATTCTTCACATTAGGGAAGCCTTACAACTAAAAAGGCGATTTTAGTCTATCAAATAACTAAGGCAAACAAGTTACACAGAGCAGGGGACTAACTCCGAGTACAACATGCAATGGTTTCTCAGCTCGAGAAGTAGAGTTATACAATAGTTTCTAGATTTGTTCTTATTTGAGTGTGTGTGTGTGTGTGTGTGTGTGTGTGTGTGTGTGTGTGTGTGTGTGTGAGAGAGAGAGAGAGAGAGAGAGAGAGAGAGAGAGAGAGAGAGAGAGAGAGAGAGAGAGAGAGAGAGAGAGAGAGAGAGAGAGAGAGAGAGAGAGAGAGAGAATAATAATAATAATTCTTAGGAAAGATATTCGTTTTAAATTTATTTTCTATTTTATAAATTATTTCTTACTTGTACAGTTTCTGAGGTCGCAGTGAGATCTACGCGTGAAATACGCATTCCAAAGTGTCATCAATCTTTTCTTTCTTCTTTTCCTACTTACAAAAAAACATCTATAACAGCGATGACTAATATAACATATCAAGATAATACACTGTTAGGTGATATGAGTCAGTTGTAATAAAAAAAAAAAAAAAACTTTTTGAAAATTGTTGCTAAAAAGTCTTAGGAAGTCTGTTGTTTACAAGAAAGAAAAAAAATAAATATATTTTCTGGCCTAATGATAACAGACAAATGTGAATAAGCATAATAGCCTCTGTGAACTTGAAATATTTAATGATTATAGCAATAAGTCTCTGGAAACTAAGATGGAACATTATCTTTGCTTACGAGGACATATATAAATACTAAGGAAAATATTCCAGGCAAAAAATAAAAATATCAATAAATAGATAAATGTATTATCATACTTATAGAAAATACTCAGAAACAATAACCAGGTCAACTAGCGAGAGCAAAATTAATAAATACATTCTGAACTCTAATTATTTCAACCGTCAAAGACAAACACTACAAAAAAGACGAGCCTAAGTGTTACCAGCTTCTGCTTACTAAACAAGTACATACAAATAAAAAACAAATTTAAAAAACATATTTTGTGGCATCAGTACACAGAAAACAGAGAAATCAAAAGTACACATACTACAGTCTCCGTTTCCTTTTAAGTATGATCTATCACGTACTGTACCTGAAAAAAGACAAGAGAGCCAATATTAAAATCAATGTTATCGATACTCGCACGTGAGAGCTACACACACCAATCATAAAGTTACAATATCAGGGAAGATTAAAACCACGAAGTATATATATATATATATATATATATATATATATATATATATATATATATATATATATATATATATATATATATATATATATATCTTTCTTCTTTCTTTCCTCCCACAGGTAGGCTTTTTAGCCTGTCAGTGCGGAGCATCTTCTTCTCCATTTCGCTCAGTCCAGGAAGATATATATATATATATATATATATATATATATATATATATATATATATATATATATATATATATATATATATATATATATATATATATATATATATAATATATATATATATATATATATATAATATATATATATATATATATATATATATATATATTATATATATATATATATATATATATATATATATATATATATATAGGCTAATATCTCTCTTGTAAATGGGTCGTCGCTTCAAAGCACACATCATTAAGGGGTTCTTGTTGGAGCTCTCCCATCAGAACATCCTTGTTTGCTTCGACTCCTCACGGAAGGGAGATACAGAGGAGGTAATTACCAGTACCCTCGCTGATGTATACATACTTGTCTTGGAGGAATCACATAATCCAAATTTCTAAATCTGCATCCCAAAAAAATTGGGGGTTCTTTTTCGTTTTCGTCATTACTTTTCCTTTTTACAGTTACTTTAAATTTATAAAGGTCTCATCCGTCCCTGCTTAGAATACTGCTCGCACATCTGGGTGCTTCTTCTGATATTTATCTCCTTGATATATATATGTAATTTTAGGATTCAGGATTACAATTCCTAATAATTATCAATATACGTTTATCGACTAATAGCCATGAACACATGAACAAACAGATTTTTATACTCAAGAAAAGAGAAAAAACTGCACACATAGAGGAAAGCAGCATATTCTCTCTCTCTCTCTCTCTCTCTCTCTCTCCTCTCTCTCTCTCTCTCTCTCTCTCCTCTCTCTTAGTCCTTCCGTGCTTAGTGTCTTGGAAAAGTAATCTGGTCAGTAGATGAAGCGCGTACAAATGTATGCCTTGGGCAACACTAAATCAACGTCTCCCTCACCTTTATAATAATACTGGAAGAAAATGGCAACGCCGTGCCCTTAGGTTCGCGCCCTTAGGCCACAGGAGGCACACAAGAGAAAATTACACTCGTACGACGAACAGCAAAATAATACAAAAGTACAGCTTCATAGACATAACAATAATGCAAGACGAGAGTATACACATTACAATAATGACGCAGAGGAGGTCGCTACTGCATTTGCCTAATGGGAAATATAAAACATGATCATCAGTGTACAAAACATCTTTCATTGGGAAAATTATTGGCAAAAAAGGTGTAGGTCGAAAGGGATTTCAATTAAGCTCGTGGCTCCCATTTGAAAGCCTAGAAGTCGACTATCCATGTTGTTTCATACAAGCTGTCTTTACCAGAACCCCTTCCTTATAAGGAGAAGAAGGTAGTAGGCTTCCTTAAGTGATAACCTCGATTAATTCTATAGATTCAATGAGTAAATCAAATTAAATATTAGTTACAAAATGAGTCATCTAAAAGTTTTAAGGTCCTCGCCTGACTGAGAGGAAGTTTTGTCCTAATACTGAAAGAAATGAATTCGCTCAAAAGTACGGTAAATATCTTTTAACTGCGAGGTATTAACAGAGTAGTAATAACATCTCTGTACACCCCAGACGCAACAACAAAAACATCACCATTAATAAGTAGCGTATTCTAGCACAGTAAGCATAAATGAAGACCTATAACATCAGTATAATAGACAAGAATGATGCATATGAAACGCAACTCATGCCGAGAGAAAGAATAGTGTCATAATAGGCATTTTTTACGTTTTTGTGTCACTATTAATCCCCATTATGGGGTGGACTCATACAGAATGAAACAGGGGAAGTGAGGCTTGGTGCCCTTTTGAATGTCCCACGGCTGGCTCTTTCGCGGATCTATCACCCCCCAGTCTCGTAGTAAGTTCCAATACAGCTTTCATCCACTATTGCCCTAACTTCTTCTGTTGCTAAAATGTTTGAAATTTTGCTCAATGCTCACTTCTTGAAACGCCTTGAATCTAACTCACTTATCTCCGATCACCAGTACGGCTTCCGCAAGGCAAGATCCACAGGTGACCTCGTATCCTATCTTACTTATGTATGGTCATCTTCTCCGAGGAACTATGGGGAATCCTTTGTCGGCGCCCTTGATATCTCTAAGACTTTTGACAAAATCTGGTACAAGGCTCTGTTGGCCAAATTCCCTGCCTAAGGCTTTACCCCTTCTCTCTGTTCTCTGATTTCCAGTTTCTTTCTGACCGTTTTATATCTGTAGTTGTTGATAGTGCGACATCTATCCCTTTCCCAGTTACCAGTTCTTTCACCTACTCTGTTCCTTCTCTTCATCATTGATCTTCTACAATCCCAATCTTTCTCTCTTCTTCGTGGCTTTGCTGACGATTCTACCATAACTTTCCTCTGCCTTTTCTTCACAACCTTCATCTGCTACTCGTAAGTAGTTTCGTATTTCTTCTACTCTTAACTCCAATTTGTAGAGGGCATCTGAGTGGGGCACCAAAAATTCAGTTAAATATAATGCCTCCAAGACACAGTTTCTGGCTATCTCTTTATCTTCTTCTCCTCCTGATAACCCTATTTTTTTCGAAACTAACGAAACTTACCCTCTTAAGTCTATCAACATATTAGGAATCCATATAACCTCTAACTTGTCTTGGAGGAATCACATAGTCCAAATTTCTAAATCTGCATCCAAAAAACTGGGGGTTCTGCTTCGTTTTCATCATTACTTTTCCTCTTTACATTTACTTAAAGTCTAGAAGGTCTTATCCGTCCCTGCTTAGAATACTGCTCACTCATCTGGGGTGCTTCTTTTTATACTTAGCTCCTTGATAGGGTTGAATCTAAGGCAGTCAGACTCATTAAAAATCCTTCTCTTACTTCTAATCTGGATTATCTCTCTCTTCGCCGTATGGCATCATCCTTTTCTCTTTTCTATCGCTACTACTTCCATCGCTGCTCTGATGAGTTGGCAAGTTGCATCCCTCCACCACTGCCGAGGCCACGTAACACTCGCCAAGCGGCCTCATCTCACAGATATTGTGTGGAGATTTATAGCTCGCGGATTGGTCGGTGCAGCGACTGCTTCTTCCAATTTAAATCCAGACTCTGGAACTCTCTTCCTCCTTCTGAATTTCCAAATTCTTATGACCTATCTTCCTTCAAAAAGCGGATCTATCGTTATCTCAGGGCATAATCCTCCATATCTATAGGTCCTCAGTACTTTGACTATTTTTTCTGTTTGTAGTTTTCCTTTGTGTATCATTATCTCATCTCTGCCTTGTCCTTAACCTTTTTCTTTTCCCTAGTATTGGTGTTTTTTAGTGCCCGGGTCTTTATTTCTTTATTGATGAGGGTAATTTTCGTCTGTCCCGGTGTCATACTCATAATTAAGAAAAAAAAAACTCGTTTAAGTGATTCTCCAGCGGCGTCTGCAGACAGACAGACGTGTCTTTTACATCTTCAGTAGTGTTTTGTATGCCAAATAAAGTAAGATGAAAGACTCCCAGGCTCAACTTTTTTTTTTTTTTTTTTTTTTTATTAAGAGTACAGTACTTCACATCATGGTATTCTTAGCAGGCGAAAGAGATAGCTTCAGAAGAATGCGATAGCCTAATGTTTTTTTCTTTTCTTTTCCAAAATAAGGTAATGTTAATATCAAAGGTTGGTTGCTCATTTCCGTGTGATTGGAAGTATCTTCCAATCACCTTACACAACAGAACCTACAGTGCTTCCAAAGCAAAAGGTATTTTCTTTTTTCTGGCATAATATAGGAAGTTAACTTGCATATAATATTTTTTTTTAAATAATCTACGCATTGAACTAATGAATATACTAACAGAAGACGAAGTGTTTCTACGTTATTTTTACCATAATCAAGAATTTAAGAAATAAAATATGATTTAAATAATATCTACTGAAACTTCATCATTACCTTGTAAAAATGCCGGCAAGTAAATGCAACATCCAATGAAAACAAAATAACGAATAGGTGAGTCATATCCCAACGGAAGCTTCAAGAGGCACATCTCAATAATTCACTCAGTACTCTTGAAAGACGAGACGATGATCACACACACACACACAAATACACACATGATATATCACTAAAAGGATCATATTTATTTTTCCTACTACTACTACTACTACTACTACTACTACTACTACTCTCTCTCAAAATATATATATATACATATTCACTGAAGCCTAACTCGTGACGATTGTATTCCACTATTTACCCCACAAGGCAATTGGCGTACTAACTCAGGCTGCTGTACTGACTGAACCAATCACAAAAGACGCCACTACCCTCCACTTCTCATTCACCAATCTTGGTATGTTCTTTCTCTCTCTCACTGTCTAACTATCCATATATCTAACAATCTATCTATCTTGATTTAATATAAAAATAGATCACTATCCTCTTTATTCACTTCTCAGGCATATTTAACTTTTAAATCAGTAATAAAAATAACGAAATGGAGCTTCAATATATCTATTTCTCCTTTCCAGCTCATAAATAATAGCACAAAAATATTCAGAATAAAAAATTTGTTAAGTCTCTTCTTGCATTCCATTAGTGCTCAATATCAGAAAAATAGAATATTCTTCTTCCTCCGCATGGTGTTAAAATTGACCACAGTATGTTAAACCCAATGCAAGGAGCCTCAACTTTTAAGCAACACATATAAATTAGACACTTAATCTTCTCACTTTCTCATCCTAAGCCAGGAGGATCCATCGTTCATGGATCGTCATTGGGTGGCGTTTCCACCAGTGGCTTGCTACGCCTCTCTTAGATTCTTGTTTAGGTTTACGACTTCTTCTTCTATATATTCGAAGTAGCCCTCAACAGAGGAGTCACTTGTAAGAAGTATAATTTCATATCCCTCGGAGATCAGAGGATTGGCGTCTGACTCCAACCTAGAGGGATTTGAGTAAAACACTCACGGAATTGCTCAGACATCATCTGTTTGAGAGAGCCTCTTTGGAGTGAAGACGAGATGACAATGGAATCCCTCATTGAAACTCTTTTCCATTCAGCTGGTTCAGCGAGTACAACTTTAGATATCTGGGGTCAAGTGTGTAACAAACATTAATGAGGAATAATGCCCGTCCAGCTACTATGCTAACAAAATACTACTACTGCTGCAATGCTATCTATCTATCTATCTACCTTGGCTGTTTCCCCCTTTAATTGGGGGGTAGCCGACATCAAGAAAGGAAAACAAATAGGGGGATTACTTTGCTCTATGGGCAATGACGAGGGAGCTAGCGACCGTTCAGATGGCACTGCTGGAGTGCCACAGCCCATCCTCCCAGCTCTTCCACAACATGTGTCGCTTCACAACTGCCAACTCCTCCTACTGCCCCTACCACAGGGCTAGCTCTGTAAGATGCATCCCCATGGTAACAGCAGATGCCCATCAGAGCTGCGTCACAATCGCTCGCCACTCATTCCTATTCTTAGCACGCTCGCTTGCTTCCCTCACATCCATCCTCCTATCATTCAGGGCTCTCCTTACTCCATCCATCCATTCAAACCTAGGCCTCCCTCTAGTATTTTTCCCATCAACTCTCGCATTCATCACCTTTTTCAGCAGTCTTTCATCATCCATCCTTTCCACATGGCCAAACCATCTCAGAACATTCATATCTACTCTGGCTGCAATTTCTCTCCTCACACCCATTCTTGCTCTCACCACTTCATTCCTAACCCTATCCAGTCGAGATACACCAATCATACTCCTCAGGCATTTCATCTCAAACACATTTAGTTTCCATCTCTCACTTACTTTCATACCCCATAACTCTGATCCATACATCACAGTTGGCACAACCACTTTCTCATACAAAACTTTCTTAACATTCATTTCCAACCCTCTATTCTTCATCACTACTTTCAATGCACTCAACACTTTATATCCTCCATTCACTCTGTGACACACATCTGCTTCCACTCCACCATTTGCAGCTATAACCAAGCCTAAATACTTAAACTGATTAACCTCCTCAAGTGTCTCTCCATTCAACATAACATTCAATCCAGCGCCATCCTCAATTCTTGTACACCTCATAACTTTACTCTTTCCCACATTCACTCGCAACTTCCTGCTCTCACACACCATTCCAAATTCTGACACTAACTGACACAGCTTTTCCTCTGAATCTGTCACCACCACAGTATCATCTGCAAACAGCAACTGATTCAGCTCCCACTCGTTATCATCCCCATCTACCATTCTCAAACCTCTACCACGCACTCGCTCATTCACCTCTCTTACAACTCCATCAATATACAAATTGAACAGCCATGGTGACATCACACATCCCTGTCTCAGTCCCACACTCACTGGAAACCACTCACTCACTTCATTCCCTACCCTAACACAAGCTCTACTGCCCTCATACAAACTCTTCACTGCATGCAACAATTTACCATTAATTCCATATAATATCAAAACATTCCACATAGCATCTCTATCAACTCTATCATATGCTGTAAAACAAATACTATTACTACTACTACTACTACTACTACTACTACTACTACTACTACTACCACCAAGAATAATAATAATAATAATAATAATAATAATAATAATAACAATAATAATAATAATAATAATAATAATAAGAAGAAGAAGAAGAAGAAGAAGAAAAAAAAACAAAAATAATAATAATAACAGTGATAGCAGTAGTAAATACAATGATGAAATGAACAAGATGAATAATAATAATAATAATAATAATAATAATAATAATAATAATAATAATAATAATAATAGCACCACAGGTAGCAGCAACGTGGAGGCCCAACCAACCCAAAAGGAAGGTTAATTTGTGAAGATGCTTCTAAGGAAGACACAATTTGGACATATTTAGAATGGCAGTTGCCCCCTGGCTTGAGACGAGCTCTCTCTCTCTCTCTCTCTCTCTCTCTCTCTCTCTCTCTCTCTCTCTCTCTCTCTCTCTCTCTCTCTCAATATATATATATATATATATATATATATATATATATATATATATATATATATATATATATATATATATATATATGAGAGAGAGAGAGAGAGAGAGAGAGAGAGAGAGAGAGAGAGAGAGAGAGAGAGAGAGAGAGAGAGACAGCAAGAACTCTAACTCTGGGATTTAAACACCTGGAAATTTCTGGTTGAAAGGTAACATATTACTGTATATACGTCAGTTTTCATAACACAGTATGTGCCATCACTTAAGACATGTACATATATGTATGAATGCATTGATGCATGTACATATGACTATAAGAACAGGGGTGCATGTATGCTTGTACCCAGATGTTCTATTTTATAAATTTTACAGACAGCAGCTGGCATGAAGTTATAATAAATACTACTACTACTACTACTACTACTACTACTAATAATAATAATAATAATATTAATTATTATTATTATTATTATTATTATAGACGCGGTTTTTATAATAATAATAATAATAATAATAATAACAATATACGCTGAAAATGATGATTAAATGGAAGGTTGCGAAGTCCTCTATACCAACACGATGAAAACACATACACTGCATGTAAATCATGATTATTAGGGATACTACTTTACAACTTATATACAACACACACACACACACACACACACACACACACACACACACACATGCACACTCCTCTGCGTAATACTTAAGGTATGTTAATTATATGGAGTAAAAATATAAAAATAATATTACCTTTAAATAGGGCAGTTGATAATGAAAGAGAACACACTGTCAATGAACAAATCTTCGATGGGTAAAAATACATAAAATCAATAGGAAAATTATATAAAATCGGCGTATAAATAAATAAAAAATAAGAATAAACTGATATATAAATGAATATTAATTAATAAATAAAGATGAACACTGAGCTAATATGAGCATAAATCAGTGTCTTCCATCACGAGTTAATGTTTATAAAGAAACAAAAATGCAGTTCTGACATACTTTATATATATATATATATATATATATATATATATATATATATATATATATATATATATATATATATGCGAAACATTATCTCCATCGGTTAAGTCTTCGATATGAACATAAACTACTATACGATTTAAAAAAGAAATAGAACAACGGTGGAACAGATCCTTAAGGAGCTTGGATTTCAAGAAGGACAAAAATGCCCAAACAGCACGTAAGGAAAGAAACAAAGAAATAAAAGGACAGTAGTGGTATTATCTTCACCAGCTGGTCTGTGATTAAAAAAAAAAAAAGTCCAGCAGCAATGAGGAAAAAAAAAGAAGTGTAGGATCGTGAGATCCTTCTCAGAAGGAGCTTGGTATCAAGAATTGGAATGAGGAGGGAGGACAATGAGAACAATTTAGGTAACCTAACCTAACCTAATCATCGTAGCATAACACTCCTCATATCGTCACTCCTTTGATAGCGCATTTATATCACTCTTGTCTTCAAGTCAATCTTTTGAACAGCCGCAAATGCTATTCAGATCTTGGTGTATAGCTCTGCCCATCCACAATCATCCTATTTCACCCGTAGCAAAATTCCCCCCAAACTTCAATATCTTCATGCAAAGAAGGGGGGAGGGGAGATACTTGGAGAGATGAACTTTGCGTGACATCGAGTGTCAGCAGCGTGGCTGACAACTTCCTGCTCCTGACATGAGATGTCTAAATTGGCGGCAGTCAGTACAACACAGAAAAAAAAAAAAAAAGTTTCGATTGCGCGCGCGTGCGCGTGCGTGTGTGGATTTATCTGGGATATAACAGTATTGTAAATGACAAGGAGTAATAAAACATTTAGTTTAAATTAATAAGATAAATACAATATTATCTATATTAAAAAAAAAAAAAACTTGTAAGCTTGAGTATATATTCGTATATTGTCTCTGCACATATTTCAAAGCAAATCATTTATATATATATATATATATATATATATATATATATATATATATATATATATATATATATATATATGGGTGTGTGTATATCTGTGCATGCATGTGTTCTTGCATGTTTGCATGTGTGTGCGTACAAACATAACAGACACATAAACATAACTATGTGTATACATGTATGAGGTACGAACTATGATATATATGTTACACATATGTGCATGTTTAAAGTAATTACAACATCACTTTTTAAGACTTCCTACTTATTTATTATAACATGGCATTACCTCGACAAGGAAGTCTTACTTACTGCATATTATTAATTAAAGAAATATTTTTAAAAAATATATATGGTTTCAGACTCGTGCAAGACGAAAGACTAACATGATAGGAGAGTTCAAACACATTTTGAAAACTGCCAAAATAGAAATCCCCAAGGATAAAAATGGTTTGAATGACGTTTGGAATAATTACAAGCGAGTATTTTTAATGTTCAAAAAACCTGTGCTTATAAATTTAAATCCTGCATATCATCCTGATGAATATTCTAGAGGTGCTTCTACTGAGATGGATTTAGATTCGTTGCATTAAAACTTAAATTTCTCTTAAAACAAATGGGAAAATGCAACAACAGAACAAACAAAACAAAACAAACAAACAAACTTTATTTCCATTTCAATACAATGGGTATTCGTCAGCCAAGGCAAGCCCCAACCCCCCACTGTGGTGTCCAACCACAGCAGTTCCTGCCAGTAAACAGCTTAAACTCTCGGTCTTGGACGGGAACCGATCTTTCGACCTCGTGAATGCGAAGCCAGCACGTTACCACTGTACTAGCCAGCAGGCTAGACAGGTCAGTAGATAGATAAACAGGTAAACAGACAGATTTACAGAGACAGATGGATAAATAGACAGAAAGAGATTATCTTAATATACAGTAATTATTTTTGAATATAAAAAAAATTCCGAATGTATGAAAAATCATACTTTAATAACAACAAATTACTACTTTGTCTTCTTCTGAAAAATGGTCAAGTATATTTATGAGGCTGTGACTTTTATACATTTGCAATGTATTCAACTCATTATTACTGTTATTTTAGAGAAATTAGGTTGCGTCGATGAGGCAAGGAGAAATTTTCTTGATAATGCTTTCCACTCTATACGATATATACAAAAATACACGTAATTACTAAATCAATCAGTCAAGAAGCACATATCAATACACACTTCATAAGTTGTAAAACAAAAAAGAAACAAAAAAGAAACAAAATTGATCAGCGGAAAAACACTAATTGACCTCGTTCTGAGAGGAGTCACCCACCCACCCATAGGGTAACCACCGAGCGAGACATTTCCCCCTTCATAAGGTCTCACTAAGCGAACGAGAGTGACCCGTAATTGTACTCGACTCTCTCCTCCCCCTCTTTCTTTCACTTCTCCCCCTTACCCACAACATCCTGCTGGCAATGACAAGCTCATTTTCTTAAAGAAGCCTAGGTCCTCTCCCCCACCCTTGCCCCCTTCCGTTGGGAGAGGGATAAAACTTTTCCCATGGGGTGACTGACTGGTTCCTTCTTTTAACATACTAGCAAGCATAAAAATAAAAAGATGCTGTTACAACTATTGTTTTGGAAGTCGGGTGAAAATTGAAAAACCACGATATGGAAGAAAAAGTGGTGCAGTTCCTCTAGGCTAAGTAAAATTCTTCGAGCCTCCAG
>JAXCGZ010012237.1:30000-32500 GCA_037179515.1 Halocaridina rubra | reverse complement strand
CGAATACCCATTGTATAATGGAAATAAAGGTTCATTATTTTTATTATTGTTATTATTATTATTATTATTATTATTATTATTATTATTATTATTATTATTAAAATAGCAAATATAAAAAAATAAAATTCCAAAAAAACTAAAAAATAAAATAATTAAAAACATACGAATGAATAAACAACTTGATAAATATATAAATAAAGATATAATTAGATAAATATAGTCAAGTACCCACCATAAATCCCACTTAAAGTTTAATGGAAATCAATCCCAAAGAAAGAATCCTACCCTTCCATAAGCCCCCATTCCCCCCCCCTCCCATCCCTCAAGGGGGTCATAATGGCCCATGAATAGAGGATTAAATCCACGATCAAAGTCGCCATGTGTGATCTAATAAAAATAATTTCTTGTATGTGTCAGAAATATGAAACTTTCTCTTTCATTTAATTGATAATGGTGAGTTATGGGGGCGTTGGACAATGTACTTATATTAAACCCATATTTAAAGAACAGAGATTGAATTTAATATAGTCTGTAGAGAACGAGTTATTTTTATACGGAAAAGATTGAGTTTAATATTACATGTCTGGCCAAGTCTATACATTATTCATACTAGAAATTCTGCCAGTATGAAATCAAGCCCGAGTACCCAGGAGCGATTTACCAACCATATCCTTTATATTTTATCGTAGTCACCGTGGCTCAGGTGGTAGCGTCCGTAACTTTGAGGCGTCAGGTCGAAGGTTCGCGCCCCACCACGGTCTGAGGTTAGCAAGGACATGCACTCAGGGTAAGGATTACATCTGCCAAAACAAGTCCTTCGCAAGAAGGCAACCGTCCTAGCCCTTGGTAGAAAGGGGAGTCCGTGACGTAAAACATCCTTTATATTTTATCAAGGACTATAACTTCTAGAGTTAGTAAGAGAGAGGATAAACAGACCTGGGTGGACTCACTGAATATAATATGATTAAGCTGGGACTGAAGACTGAAAAAAAAAGAGTAGATTAGCACACCACAAAAAAAAAGGTCCATTAATGAGAATCCTGGGAAGCTTTATTGCACAAGAAAAAATAAATAAATGATTAAAACAAAAATAAATTAATAAATTGATAAATAAATAAATAAATATTGATATATATATATATATATATATATATATATATATATATATATATATATATATATATATATATATATATATATATATATATATATATATATATATATATATAATTCTTCAGTAGAGTGCTCTTAAGTCCACCACAACCTGTTTCACAATATAATATTATATAGTGTGAGAAAATATATCACATACCTCATCTATGCCACATACTATACACCTCCCATATGGGTATATCAGACTTTTTAATCAACAGCCATAGCCTTCTTAACTGGTGCCCTGATGCCCTTTCTTATCTCACCAAACAAGGGTATTCATATTTATGTGGGTATTTCTCAGTTTTCTTCACGTTTCTTTAACATTTACGTATATATATTGACCTCTACTCTCTTCTAGTTCCCTATTCTTTTCTTCATCATCATTTTGCTTCATCATGTACCCTTTTAGCCCTTCTTTCTTCTCCCCCCCTACTTGACCCATCTTCGAAGAGAATGGATGAGTGACGTGCAGTCTGTGTCTGACACGAGGACAGGGTGGATCTGTCAACCTTAAACAGCCTGATGTCAGCCTATATGGAGCCCCTCCCTTACTAAATACACTCTTCTACTGGGCTAAACCCTACTCTCAGCCCATAAGGCTTCCCCCTTACCCCACGGCTAAGCTCCTCCATCCTACCAACCCCTCCTCCTATTCCAAACCACCTCCATCTCTATTTCTAATCTCCTCCACTTCACAAACTCTACGTTTAGCATTCCTCTAACAACCGCTTCTTTCCCTCTCTAGGTTTCTTGATGGGCGGATAACTATCTCTGAGCACGAGACAAAGTAGTAAACGAAAGACTCGAGACACACCTGTTGGCATATGTAAACAATAACAGCCACAGAGAACCACAGGAGTGTATATAAAGGAACTTGGCTAAAACTTTTGTTTTGCTTTATCTTATTCTGCACATGTATTAGGACAGAATCCGACTTTTTTGTGTGTGTGTGTTTTCTGGGTCATTCTAAATAGTTTCAGATCTCTGTTACAGTTCTCTGGGTCATTCTAAGTAGTTTCAGATCTCTGGGTCATTCTAAGTAGTTTCAGTTCTCTGGGTCATTCTAAGTAGTTTCAGATCTCTGGGTCATTCTAAGAAGTTTCAGATCTCTGTTTCAGTTCTCTGGGTAATTCTAAGTAGTTTCAGATCTCTTGGTCATTCTAAGTAGCTTTAGATCTCTGTTTCAGTTCTCTGGGTCATTCTAAGTAGTTTCAGATCTCTGTTTAAGTTCTCTGGATTATTCTAAGTACTTTCAGATCTGTTTCAGTTCTCTGGGTCATTCTAGGAAGCTTCATATCTCTATTTCAGTTCTCTGGGTCATTCTAAGCTTAATCCAGATATTTTT